>PVIR01009686.1:0-52415 GCA_004026965.1 Petromus typicus | reverse complement strand
GGGGAGGGAAGGGAACGGAGGAGGGACAGCGAGAGGGAGGAGAGTCCTGAATCTTCAAGAAGGAGCCAAGCACTCCTTCCTGCTCCTCGGCTGGGGTCGGATACTGAGGAAAGCAGGCCCTGCCCAAGGGACGGGGCAGGGAGTGGAGACCCGGGGACTCTGGGAGGAGGGAGGTGCCTGCCTGGAAGCGCAGCCCACCCCACGCCGTCCCCACGCACAGTCGCTCCCGCAGCCTGACGTTAGTGTCCTTGTCCCGCAGGCGGAGCTCTTGCCCGACCAAGACCCGGACCTGGAAGGGACCAAAATCAGTGTGAGTGTCAAGGCCGGCAGCCGCAGGCTCTGGGCACAGAGGGGCTCTCAGGCCACCGTGCTCCCGGAAGGCAGCTCCCAGCTCCTGAGGGCTGGGACACGGCAGGACACAGATCTATGCATGGTGACACCGTGTGGCTTAACCACGCGAGTGTCAGCTTTCGGGGGACAGCTATTTGCTGACAGTTTCTCTTGCGGTTTTTTTTTGGGGGGGTTTGGGGGGAGGAAGGGCTGAGGGCCAAGCTGCTATCCCCAACAAGTGAGGCAGTCCTCAGACCATCAGGGAGAAAGGACTGGAAGGCCCCAGGGACCGGAGCTCAGAGCGGCTCTGAAGGTCACTCCACGTGCCATGGCGCCTTGAGCTTTGACAGCACGTGGGAGAAGCCTTGAATTGGACCAGGGATTTAGCTCAGTGGTTCTGGCACCTGCCTGGCAACCACAAGATCCTGAGCTGGATTCCGGGTACCACATACCACAAAGCGGGGTTTGGGGTGGGGGGGAATGGCTCATACCTGTAAGTCCAGCACTCAGGAGGCAGAGATAGGAGGATTGCTTTGAGTTCGAGGCTGGCCTAGGTTACATAGTGAGTTCAGAGCCATCCTGAACTACAAAGCTAGATCCTGTCTCAAAAAACTGAAAAAAAAAAAAAAAGAAAGAAAGAAAGAAAGAAAGAAAGAAAGAAAGAAAGAAAGAAAGAAAGAAAGAAAAGCCATGAAAATATAACCCAAAAGCAAATGAGCCTGAAGTGCTTCTGGAAGAGACTGCCTGGAAGTGCAAAAATATGGTTCTGCTTTATTAGTTAGTACTTTTAATGATTGTGTAAAATGAGGAAAAGCAAAAATCTACTTTTACTAACCTCAAGTGAAGCCATGCAGATTGTTATTCATAAGGTTTAACTTGAACAGTAGTAAACAACTTTTACTACCAGAAATGAACTAGTCATAAAACAGAAGGAAAAAGTCTGGTGCCTGTGAATACATCAGTTTTTATAAATCTAAAAAGGATCTGCACTTAACAGGACCTTTGTACAGACCCTCCTACAACACAGAGTTGTGTTAGATCTGGGTTACATTGCAAATAATAGTGTAAAAATATATTGTGCAAAGAATAGAGATCTGAGGTAAATACACATTCTTATCATGAATGAAAATTCAACAGCCAGATAAATATAAAACAAATTCCAATTTCTAAGTGGTCAAATCACTGCCATTTTAGAATATTTTTATTTCAATTTTTCTAAAATATAAAGGAATAAAGTTTTATTGGTAAAGCAAGTGTCCCTCTTCTCAGACAAACACTGGGAAGTCGTCAGTTGACTATTCATCTTTTATCCTTCTCCCATGCCCTTGTCTTCTTAAGATCACCAACAAAAAATAGTGCGTGGTGCAGCCGATCTGAGACACAACCATGCATATGCTGATGGAATTAGTTCATGAGACCTGGAGAATTGGAAGGAGGTCTCGACACTAATGAAATGCTGCAAGAGGTGGTTGGTTCCCAACGTATCTATGGTGTCACCTCAAGCACATGTCTTAAATGAGTAGTTATTAGATGTTCCAAGAAAGCTTTTACTTGAAATTGATAAAGCTCCAAGTTCTAGAGATGTAAAAGTATTGGTTCTGCATTAAACCCTCCCTTTCAGAATTCCTGGCTCAAAATAACCTTTGGTTAACTGTCTTATAAAATAGAACACTATTGAGAGAGATACTCTGACCACCTCAAATTTCATTAGGATATTTGACCCAGAGTATATGGAGAACCAATGCATGTTATTTTGTTATAATAGTGTATTTATATGTAATTTTGCATACACACATTTGTAGTTATGATCAAAAGGTTAAAAAGTATTTATTTTGCACCTACATACTTCATTATATGTGAAAAAGATGAATACTTCTTGGGTTTCATTCATTATTAATGACCATTTAAGTGAACCATAGCCTTTAGAAGGATAGGTATCCTTCTACCTCCCCCTTCCTTTCTGTCTCTCAAAATTAAGCAAATCCTTAAAAATAGAATATCTTATGAAACCTATCATCCTGTCAAGCACAGATAACATCACATCTGTTCTGATCACGATACTTACATATGTATACATATGAGACATATGAGCTTGCTGTTAATCTGGAATAAAATCATGAGAAGATATTAAAAAGCCAATTTCAATTCTAAAATCGAGTCTTACTTCAGTTCTAAAATCAAGCCCCTGAGAGGCATCTTTGTTCTGAGCCGGAAACTCAGGGTGATGTTCGTGTGTGCAAGCCCACCAGCCCAGGCCCAGGAAGGGGCACAGTAGCGCCCACCTCTAGTCCAACTGCACCCTTACTGGTGATCCCTATTGGAGTAAAAGCTCTCCTCTCAGTTTGTTACAAACAACAAACCTGTCTGTGAACTCCTCGATTCGGGGGGATTCCTGCGTGGCCCACAGTGAAGGAAGCCTCTCCGTAGACTGCAGAGCATCACTGGCTCACGCTTCTCAGCCCTGTGAGCAGGCAGACCCCGTCTCCTGAGGAGAACATGCCCTTTGGCTCAGAGGTGGGACCCACGGGCCTCTCTCCTGTGCAGCGGTTACTGGTAGACCTCAGACCTGACGCTAGAGGGCCAGGGGCGCCTCAGGACCCTTCGGTTCTCCAGTGCTAGCTGGTGGCAGATGCAGAGAGGGGCAGTCATCTGACGTTGCACTCTCCTGTTCCATGCAATTTTTCAGACAGTGAAAGTCCAAGGCAATGACATCTCCCACAAGCTTCAGATTTCCAAAGTAAGGAGAAAGGATGAAGGTCTCTATGAGTGCAGGGTGACCGACGCCAATTACGGGGAGCTCCAGGAGCACAAGGCCCAGGCCTACCTGAAGGTCAACGCCAACAGCCACGCCCGGAGGATGCAGGCCTTTGAAGCCTCGCCCATGTGGCTGCAAGACGCCAAGCCTCGCAAGAACGCCTCAGCCGCCCTCCCCAGCCTGGTCCACAATGCTGCCACCCACCGAACACATGCCACACCCAGCCCGCAGGCCGTGGCCAGAATTCCCAAACAAAGTCCACAATCAGGTATGGAAACCGCTCTGAGCCGTTCACTACCGCCCGCAACCCTGGGCAGAGGGCAGTGAAGCAGAGTAGACAGGTGAGGCCCCAACCAGGTGACCGGAGGGGCGCCGGTCAGGGAGAGCAGAGTGGCCACCAGAGGATGAGATGTTAGAGCCAGGCGTGCTGCCCGGGCACTGAAAGCAGGCTCTCTTCCTTCTGTACACACACACACACACACACCCTAGAATCAGCGAATCACGTCATCCTGGTCACATGATACATGCATGTCCATCTCTTCTGCAGGTCTATGACCTAAGTTAGGTGGCTGTTAACCTCAGTGGAAAGGAAAGCACACACTGTGCGGTCCGCTCTGGGAGCGGCCCTGGCTATGAACAGCGCTTTCTCCGAGGCTGTGTCCTGAGAAGCCTGCAGAGCCAGACGCTGCAGGAGGAAGGGAGAGGCAGAGGGCAGACGCTCCTGCGCTCCCCAGTCAGCTGTGCAAGTTAATGCGTTGCCAGGAGAGGAGAAAGGCTCAGAGACAGTGCTCCTCCTTTCCTTTTTATCTTCAGATAATCAGAGACACTACTTTAGCACTAATACATAAAGTTCTTCACCCATAATCAGATTTCATTTTTTAATAGTTCCATATACACGTATATCTCAGAAACTGTCTTGATCAAGTCAGTGTAAAAGTGTGTGTATAGCCTGGCATGGTAGCGTGTACCTGTGATCCCTGAAGTCTTCGGGGCTGAGGCAGAAAGGTCATAAGCTGAAGTCCAGCTTGGGAAGCCCAACGACTGACCCTGCGTCAGAACAAACTAGAAAGGGCTGGAATGTATCTGAGTGGGAGGGGCCTGGATTCCATCCCCTATACTGAAGAAATTCATGCATGTAATATCTCCATGGTAGGTGGAAATCCTTGCTTAGGAACAATATACTTTTAATAAAACACCGAATGCCAAGGCTAGAGGGGTAGCTCGGTGCAGCACCTGCCTGATTTTTACAGGGCCCTGGGTTCCATCCTGAGAACCATAAAAAACAAAAACTAGATACACAGAGACGTAAAGTGAAGTAACCGTTAGCACCTATATCCTTGCGAGCCTCTACAAAAGAGTCCGGTGTGCAGACCTAGGGCCCCGGGCTGGTTCGGGGCTCCGCAGTCCGGAGCCCCTGCAGGCTGCAGAGCGCCCAGGCCGGTGCCCTCGCAGAGGCAGGGCGTGGCCTCCGCAGGCTCTGAGGCTTGTCTTCTTTTCCTCTTTAGCATCTCTTTGGTTCTCAAATGAAAGCACAGACTCACCCCAGCTAATAATGGCTTCTGCGTATGGCAAGGTCCACGCATATTTATGTCTCAGCTACAATTTTGTAGCCATTATTTAACACAGATTTAACGTCTCTGAGGTCTTGCCCCCTCTTCCTTCACAGTTTCAAAAGAAGCAGGCAGGCAGGACCTGCAGAATTGCACAGACGCCGCGGCGGATAATTTACAGTCTAATTAGTGAGGGCTCCACATCGTGGAAGTAGAATTATTAGTCTACACTGACTACCCCAAGCTCGCGGTTATAAATCCATTCTGTAGAATAAAATCAAACAGATTATCTCTTCCTAATGAAAGAGTCTGAGCACTGAATGAAACATTCTATCTAATAAGAAGTTCATTTATGGATTTGAATAATGTACTCTAAAAATGTCTATTTTCTTTTAGTATCTCTTCTTTGCACTGTGATTGGAGCTAAATTACAAGCGCCAGATATCTTTAAACAATTTTCAAATAGAAATTACTGCATCTTTTCTGTGTCACTATTGGCCTTACTGTGAGGCACAGAATTCTTTTTTCTAGAGTCCGAGGTAAAAAGAGCAAATAAATGTTTCCGTGTCATGTTTGCTAAAAGCCCCTTTCTCTAAGATTTCCTTTCCTATAGCAAAGATGATTCTGCATTATGTCAGGATATTTAATCTGTCTTCTGCAGTGGTCGTGGACACCATTTTGTGTATTTCCCCAACCTCGTGTGGTGCCGGAAGCCGCCCACGCCTCTCACGCTCAGTCCCGGGCGCAGGGTGGCACCTGGCCGGTGCTGGGGACACTCGCCGCCTTCCCGCCCCTCGGCTCATGGCCCTGCTTCCCACTTACCCAGCCTGTGCTCATTTCCTGCCCAGACTTCGTGCGTCTTCTTCATGCTTCACCTTCATTCCTTCGGGCACTCACAGCCAGCTTCGGGACCCAAACGGGACTAACTTCCTCTCCTTAGTGGCTGTGAAAAAACAAAACAGGGCGAATCGCTTTTACAGCAAAAGCAAGACATGGTAAAGACACAGGGCTCAGACTCGTTAGCAAGAGAAAGCCAGCCCTTTTTTAGCCTTCTGTATTCTGTCACTAGACATGAAAAGCAGGGTTCATACATCTGACACTACAGTACAACTGTGCCACAAAACCCTGGCTCTGTAGAGTTTTATCCACATCATTTTTTTAAACTTTTTTCACTAAATTATTTAAATTGAAACACTTGGCTCCTAATTCGTACTAATTTTTGTCAAGTAGGGCCTGTGTCTCTGAAAATAACTTTATATAAAATCTTCAAATTGCCGTGCAATTAATTTAACCAGTTTCCCTACTGCAGAAACTGGCAGGGAAGAAGGAGGAGAAGGTGGTCCGCGACTATCTGCTCAGTGCAGGGTGATTTAAGTATCATTTAAGATACTGAGTCCTATATTTTTCCCAGATTTTTTTTCCCAAAAGTGTGGCTGGCTGCCCCTGCTTTAAACTGTTTTATTTCTTAACTTCTAAATTATGTGAATTCTATCTCCATGTTTAATCAACAGAACAAAACGATGAGGAGAAGGGTGAAGAAGCTCATAAGCCAGCGTCAGCCTGTAACCTGAGTTTCTCTTCCCCTGTACTTACCAGCCCCGTCTAGCCCACATGCCTGTGACGAGTGGTGTGGTTTAAACTTGTGTTCCCCGCCTTTTTCTTCTTATATTTGCACGAACTTCTAAAGAGAAGGGGAAAGTCTGTTTCTGAAGTCCAGGGAAGGCAAGAGGCAGGGTTACAATTTAAAGATGCATCCTGCAGATGTAAGGACGCATCCTGGGTTCAGCATCTGAACTTGGTGCTTTGCAGGAAGGGGCAGGAGTGTGGGGGCCAGTGGTGTAATTGAGGGAGGCAAAGAAAGTCTTTTCAGGTCGGAAGGGGACATCGCTCCAGAGGGCACAGGAAATCTCGGGTCCTCTCCAGGTGAAGGGGCTGGCGCCCTGTTCACATGCCCTCAGAGACTGGCTGGCCCCTCCGGCACTCCCTGACACCTGGCACTGACCTCCTCTGTCCATGTCTGTGCCCTCAACTGGTACCCCAGCCTCTCTGGAGCTACCTCCCCCTTTCTAGCCACATCCACAGGTCCTTTCTTTTCTGTCTCCTTCTAGGGTGGGGGCTCCTCAGTCCCTGCTGGGCCTGCTCTGCAGAGGCTCTGAGTCTCCTGAGCCTCGGCTCCTCCATTCTGACACCTGACCATTGCCAGTCAAGCTCCTTGCCAGGAGCTCTGTGCCCTGGGCCCTGGACACTTTCCTCTCTTGGCTACCTGGCTGTTCCTCTGATCACTGCCCCCAGCATCCTCCTTTCTCCTTGCTGCCTGTCAGAGTCGCCTCTTCTTGATCTTATCCATTCCATTTCTGCTTCTGATTTCCTTCAGAGATCTACACTAGGGCCAAGGCTTGTCCCCAGAACATCTTCATGTGTGTGTCTCTTGAGCCCCAGAGCAGATTAAAGCTGGTGCCACAGCTGCTGGCACCCCCCACCCCCATGGAGAGCTGGAGGTGGCTGTCTCCGCCTTGCAGCTTGGCGGTCTGTGACACTGTCACCAGTAAAGCAAAGCGTGAGGAGGTGACAGGCCCGGCCTCCGAGGAAACCGGCAGTGGAGGCCACGGCCTAAGAAGCTCAGCTCCCCGAGGCTCTCGGGGGTGAGGTCCCAGGCAGGTGCCATCCTCAGGAGTGAGGGACAGAGCTTCCCACCCTGCCCTGACCTCAGCCCGAGCACTGCCCCGAGGCATCAGGAAGCACTAATAACTGGCTGCCGTTCAAGACGCGCAGGGCAGGCACTTAACGCGCAGATGTTCAGCACTGAATTCATCCTGGCTTTCTCACCCAAAGAAACATTCTCCTTCCCATGTCCCAAACTCTTAACAACATTGTCCCTGTCACAGATCTTGCACAAGTCTTGAAAACATTCTTGTCTCTTCCCCTGCGGGACACCTGGCTGAATTAGTCATCTGGTCTCACGGACTCTCTTCCCGGAACATTCTTGAACAGTGGAAATTTCTCTGCTCTGCTAACACTGGTTCATCCTGAGCATCCGCCCACTTTGACTAGACTCTGCGTTTCTGTTTTGGTGCAAAGAGCACATTCCAGGAGCCCGTGTATTCAGGAACCCCTACCTAAAGCCGGACTACCAGCTTCTGACTTGCTGCCCCGTTCCTTGGGAGCTGCTCCCCCTCACACTGACTTCCTGCTTGGCATTTCTGAGGGTTTCCAGGCACCCCCTTCCCATGTGACTCTGAAAATGCTGTTTCCTCGTGTGGGCCTTTCTCGGGTGCTTAAATCCTACCCAAAGGCAAATCCGCGTGTTCCCTTCTGGTCTCCCTTGGCACTTTGAAGCTCTCTTGTGCCTTGTATGGTAGTAATTGTGTCTCAGTGTTCCAAATCCCAGGTTCCGGAAATCTCTGGGTCTCTGGCATCTGAGACAAGTGTTGACTTAATCATTACTTGGCTACAGGTTCGGTTGGTACTCTGCTTACCGCCTCCCACAGGTACCCAGAACGCACAGGGCTCTTGCTTCAAAGAGAAAGGCAAAGAGAGGGATGATCATCTTTGTCCTGCCTTCTCTTTCTCTTATATTTTCATAAACAGATAATTTTGCCATTCTTTCAGAGCTCATAACAACACCAAACAGTGCTTTTTCCCAGAGTGAGCGGTGTAGACTGTGGCAGCCGGTCTTCTGGGAGCTTATTAAACATTTATATCATTGTAGGCTGGTGTGAGTCCTTTGCTTTGGAAGAAATGGAAATTAAAACTAAAGCATGAGTTTATGTGGAAAAGTTTTAGTGGAAAGCTAGGGGGAAAGAGGAAGACTCTAGTTTGGGGGGCTGGTGAGCTCACTCGGGTACAGAGAGAAGACCAGCTCTGGCACCAGCTTGCGGCTGGCACAAGATGGGCCTTTCTCAGTCTGGTTCCCTAATGCCAAGCCCTCATGGCTGAGCAGCGGCTCCACTCTCTACAGGGTCTCAGCAGTGGGAGGCTCTGCCATCCCTGGAACCCAGGTGACTACAGGTTCCTGGCATGGCCGCAGGCCCGTGAGTGGAGCCAAGAATCCCTGCCCACCCACATCTTGGGTCCTCAGAACTGAAGGGGAGACAGCCAGAAAATTCAGGGCCAGTCAGCCCTTTTCAGGTCCTACACAGATGCGTGACCCTCACTGCCCCCCACAGAGCTGAGGAGATCTGACCCAGGGTTCATGGTGACAAGGACATGTGAGCTGGTCCGGCTTTGCCTCTGTTCTGAGTCATCTGTGGGCGGCGGTAGACCCAGGAGACGTCCTGGTTCATGGCAAAAGCAGCTTTTCAGTGAAGGAAGCACAAAGTATGATTGTAATGAGCCAAGGCAAGAAGGCCGCGGGTTCAGCCTATCCCTATCCGCAAGGGCTCCCTGCCTACGTCATGACAGCTTCAATATTCACTACCTCTCAGCATCTACTGAACTAGAATTTTTGAGAGTAGGACCAGAAATAGCCAACTTTATGTTCATAAACCATGTGAATCATTAGCTTTTAAAAAGCTTTTTGGATGGAAAATCATTTTTATCATCAACTATGAGGCTTGTGTGATGTTTCCAAATCATCTGTTAAGACTGTTGGTGTCTTCTTTCCTGCTCTGAGGCAGAGTGGGGGAAGCCCTTTACTCTGTGAGGAGAACACCAGCTGGAACTGAGGTCTAGTTCCATCCCCAGCCCAGCGCCAGGGCCGCTGGGCAGCAACTCTGACCTCTGCGTAGAGAGAACCCGAATGCTGGGTGTCAGCTGCTCCCGCTGCTCCTGAGATGTGAGGGCCCCCCTGTGCACAAGGGCCGGCCTGGCCGCAGTGCAGCACTGCCAGGTTGAGCAGCAGCAGCTCAACATGCAATTGCAGGGCTGTTGAGAAATGAGATGAAGCTGAGATCTTGGGAAACCCTGTTTTCCTGCCTCGTGAGGTGTGTGACGGGTGTGCTGCTCTGAGGGAGAGCAGTGACTTGCTTCAGACCTTCATGTTGATTTGGGTTCGAATGATCCAAATGGCTGCTGACACAACTTCGGTTAATTCGGTCTTATCATTCTCTCAGCCAAGTGGCCACTGCGCAAACCAGTATCTGTGAAGAAGGTAACAAGAGATTTGAGGCAGTGGCTGGAGAACTCAGGAACCTGCTGCACTGAGCAGGAGTGTGTGGACTCGGGGTCTCTGCCCTTCTGTCCTCTCCAAACCCCTGTAACTCACTCGGGGTCAGCCGCCGGCTGAGCGTGTGGGCTGGATGCCCCTGCCGTGGACAGGCGCTCGAGCCTCCCAGGCTGTGTGCCTCTGGGCATCTGTAGTTGAAGACATGGAAGGCAGGATTTGCCTGTGTCCTGAGCTCCTTGGTTTCATGGTTGCTGAGGATTCAGGAGGCTATGAGAGGGGCAGCTTCTAAAATGAGACCTGAATGAATAATGTGAATTTGCGGGCTGCAATTGCACAAACTCTGTTATCTTAATTAAATTCAAGTTTTTGCAAAAGACCCTCTGAATTTTTAAAGATGCAAAGTAATTAGAGGCATGGGAAAACTCCCAGAGGTGGAAATATTCCTAAAGCCTTGAAAGGAAAAAGGAGATTAGTTGAACCAAAACTGGAAGGGGCCAGGTGGTGCGAGCTGAGTGCCGGCCTCACTGTCCAGCACGGATCGCTCCGAGTGAGCTGCCTGCCGTTCTCTCTGCACCTCTGAAATGTCTTTATTTCCAGAAGTGACATGGTCAGCGCCTATCACCAGGGTCCGTTTAGCCAGAAGTGAGATAACGGATTTTAAACACGAAGCAGCATAAACAGAAAGTATGTGAGCTCGGCAATCTCCCTTCTTTTCTCTTCACCTCCTAGAGATGAAAGTCTTACTAAATACCCTTAATGCAGAGGGATAATAGAGAAATATAAGAAAACATTGAAGAGTTCTACAGTTACTTAAAATAATATAGCATCAGCGGATTAAAAATATAACAATTAAGGATTCATTTAATTTAGAAAGACCAAGAGAAAAATTACCATAATTTATAATGTATGTCCAAATTAACTCCAATTAGAGAGGTAAAGGGAAATGAAAACTCAAATAAAAGAACATTAGCATAAAATCAGAGGCCTGAGGCTTTGAACATTTAAAGATACAAAGTAATTTACAAATGAAAATAATATTTCACTATAATAAAGTATGTGCTTAATTAGATTCAATTAAAAAGTAAAACATCAGATGAGGAAACATCTCTATGACTTAGAAAAGAAGAAAACTTGTCACTATGTACAGAAACTGTGGTTGTGCATCGACCCCAAGGCTGTGGAGGTACAGGGATGGTTGAGTAAGAAGACAAGATAGGTGTGTGAGCGAGGCTGGTCTGCTCCATAACGGCTCCCAAGAAGAGGAAAGATAAGTAGGCTCAGTGTAGCATCTTCTTCCGTAGCAAGAAGAATCTATAAAATATTTAGATGTTTTTCAAAAAAAGATCATAGCGAGTAATATAAATCTGAGGACCACTGGAACAGCTTATTGAGAGCATACAGATTTGAATAAATGAATATATATCGTCCTATATGGTATTTCCACACACAGTCCAATGTGGTAGTTGCGTCAAAATTTTCAGCGGTATTTGTAGATTTGACACAGGCCCAGGCAAAATCCCTGTCAGTTTTCTACAATTTGACAGATATAACCCTGGCAAGTATTTTTGGAACTGGCCAGGACCTTCAAGGTCATAGGGACCAGGAAGCAGACTGTAGTGTCCCCTGCCCTGCGCTGGCCCTGCCCTTCCCTGGAAAAATCAACAGGAGGTCATTCACAGGGTTTAGCTCGAGTGGCCGTACGCTCCTGGGGTCACACTTCCGGGAGAAATTCCAAGACCAGTGGAGTCAGGCCAGGACCCCTGGATAGTGATGTTCATCTGTATGTCTGGAAATGGACAGAACTGAAGAATAACCTGATGAATTTCTTAAAACACACTGAGCACTACACACAGCTTCCAAGGTCACACTTTCAAAAAATGTTTAAGGACGTTTGGAAAAAGTGAATACACAGTATAAAGTGAAAAAATAGGTTGTAAAATCTTACGGAAAACACATAGCATATAAGACTAAGTGAACCTCATGTATGTTCATAGAAAAGCAACAGGAAAAATACATGCTGTGCTTTTGAATTTTATTTTTGGGGTTTATGCCATTAGAACCACGATAATTCTTTACTCTGTTATAAGAAAAAAATAAAATTTCACTTAAAAATTTTACAGGTTTAAAAATGCAGCAAACGTCCTATGAGAAAAAAAAACAAAAATAATGATGTTTGATGACAATGCATCATGACAAAATTAAAAGTCTGAGCTTGTGTGCACATATGAAGTTCATATGCTTGCACCATGAGCTTCGTGAGGGAGGGGAAATCACTTGTAATGAAGTCAGGAATATCACAGAAGTACAGACACACACATCCACCCCTGTCTGCTAGGTTCTGGGTGAAGAATGACGTCAGGTTATTGTCTTTGTCTGAGGAAATAGATGTAATCTTTATTAATTTATATCGGTTAAATAATGCAATGCAATA
Organism: Petromus typicus; assembly: GCA_004026965.1. NCBI lineage: Eukaryota > Metazoa > Chordata > Mammalia > Rodentia > Petromuridae > Petromus > Petromus typicus. The sequence goes on along the minus strand of PVIR01009686.1, from coordinate 40,245 downwards.
ATGCCCCTAAATAAAATATTCTACACTCACTTCTCCCCTCCCTGGGAGAATGGTACTATTTATAGACCCCTTATTTCAAAGACAGGTTAAGGTGATCATTACTGGGACTATGAAAGACGGCAGTCGCAGGCGGACTTATCAGCAGTGTGGCTGACGGGTGGCCTCCAGGAGTGCGGCGGCCATTTGTACATGAACTCGGAATCCCACGCATGTAGCACAACCAGTGCGGGGTAAACTCTTAGCCCCGGAGGGAAAGCAAGGTGTCCACGCCAAGGGTTGCTGCTTCACCTCCTGTGAAGACGGCAGCCGTGGCACTGCTGAGAAAGTAAAGAGAGGAAGTAAATGAAACAGTTTTAATTTCACCTTCACAAATATTTTAATGCCAGAAATGCAGTCAGTTGCTCCAAATTGCAAAATATAAAGATATAAACCACCGTACAGGTTGCGTCCATGATGAGGTCATTCACTTCCTGTTTTATTTATGTAAATGTCCTGTCTTACAGACAAGTACTTAGCAACAGCTTCACTAGCCATCAGTGCCATGTTTTATCTTAGTTTTTCTGATGAAGTAAATCCATGTGCTGAAAAGCAATATTCTCACTGCTATACTGTCAGTAATTAATTTTCTAAATGCTTCTTCTGGGAAACAAGTAGTCTGAGCACCACCACAAACACTTGAGAAGCCTTAGACTTCAGACAGTACTTCACTTCAAGCTCTCTGCAAAGGGAGGTGTGTGGGTACGAACTGCACGGGGGCCCTGGAGGAGCACGCAAGGAGGTGACGAGGCTGTTGACAGACTGACAAACTGCTGGCTTACGCAGATGGAGGTGCTTCTAAGGACAGTACCGCTGCTAAGAACACATTTAGATTGTCGTGCAGTTTGGGAAATCTTTAAGAAGACCACACAGACCCTCGTGTAGTGAGGTCAAAGAAGAATGGGAAACCACACCTGGCCCAGCCTTCTTTCCATACTAACAGACAATAGTGCCTTGATTTCTTTTAAATTATACTTAATAATAAATTAAATGTAAGAAGTTTGATGAACTGTTCCTGACCACACCTTACTTCTATCCTTTGATTTCCATATCTTGATAAATATGTGGAGTTTTAAAAATTGTGGCTTCAAATACCTCTAATTTCTTAATTCTGATAGCTAAGAAGTTATCTTCTGTTATGAAGGTAATTTACATGACATGTTATTTCAGAAAATTCTGAAACAGTTAAGGAGAAAAGTAAAGCTGTTGCCTCAGATTTGAAAAATATATGGGGTAAATTGTAATACTTTTCCTTATGTTAAAGTAACTACGTCATTTTTGTTTTTGTTTTTGTTTGTTTGAATTTTTTTGTTTTGTTTTGTTTTTTTGAGACAGGGTCTCGCTTTGAAGTTCAAGCTAGCCCTGAGCTCAGCCTCCAACTCACATCACAGCAATCCTCCTGCCTCTGCCTCCCGAGTGCTGGGATGACAGGCATGAGCCACCACGCCTGGCACTGTGGTATGTGGTACTGATTGCTGCTGGGCGTGAGTCTTCACACCCAGTATGGTATGTGATTACCAGGGATCGAACCCAGGCCCTTGCGCTTGTAAGACAGGTGCCGGAACCACTGAGCTAACTCCCCAGCCCCAAAGTAACTACGTTTTTATTGTTGCATTTTTGCTTCTCTTTTTGCTTTTGTTTTTCTTTGTAGTCCTATGGATTGAACTCTGGGCCTCTGCACTGAGCTGCATCCCTAGTCCTTTTTCTTTTATTTTGAGAGAGAGTCTCACTGAGCTGCTAGCTGGGCTTCAACTTGCCATCCTCCTGCCTCAGCCTCCTAGAGCGTTGGGGTTACAGGCCTGTGCTGCCACACCTGGCTCAGGTAACCATATTTCTGAGGTCAGGTGACTAGTGATTTGAACATCTATCTCTTCAACTAGGTTCTGCCAAAAATCAAACAATGCTGAATGACAGAAGTATTTTTTAAGTTAGGCAAATTATTTTCTTTATAAATTTTGATGGCTTCACTTTTCAATGTATATGAGAAAATACATGGAATTGCCATAGCATATTTGTAACTAGGTTTTCTTCTTTCTCGTTCCCTTCTTTGCATTTCATTATGAACTCCTCTTCCTCCAGTGGCTTTGGAGCAGGGTCTACAAGAGGCACACGTGCCTGGGTACCACATCTCTTTTCTCAGTGGATGAGCCGATGCCTTCCTGGGCCCGCTCATTGCCCGGGGCGCCGGCTACCGCTCCCCGGCTGCCCTGCAGTCCTGCCTGAAGCCCCAGGTCCAGGCTGCTGGTCCTTGTCTCTCTGTCTTCTTTGTCCCTGACTTGATTGTGCCCACTCCAAACTCAGGTCAAACTGAGCACTGTCGAACATCCACAGCGTAACAGACCGTCTTGGTGACACCCGACTAACAGGACCTGTGATGACTTAGGCCACGCCCAGGTTAATCCCCGCATTCCCATGGAGAGCAGCAGGCTTCATAGCACAGACACGGCACCACACATGAGGCGGTGGCGGCTACACCCCGACACTGGCTGCACCAGCGCTGCTGGTGAAGGATTTGCCCACCGAGCCGTCAGCACCCTTCTCTGAAGACCCTCTGTTTTTCCACTCAGTCATATTCTCCTCTCTTACATTTGTCAGAGCCTTCTATTTTTATTTTTTACTTTTTTACTTTTTATTAGATTGTTTTACTTTTGGCTGAGGACAGTGGTGCCACCATCAGTGGTGCTGACGCCTGCTTGGTAAGTGCAAGGTCTTGAGTTCACAAAAAACTTTAAATTACTTCTTCTTTTTTCCCATTCCCCTCCCTGCCTTTAAACCCTCCTCCCCCCACCATTGTTTGAGTTCTTCTTTTGTTCTTTATTTTTATCCCTATTTCCTTTCTTCCCTTCCCTCTCCCTCCTTCCTGTCTTCCTGTCTGGACATTTTCTCCCTACTTTTCAATATCTGCCCTCCATTTTGGCCCTTACTTACATTTTAGCTTTCTCACACAATGGAAACGATCGATATTTAAACATATGTCTGATTATTTCACTTAAAATTGTATTCTCCAGGTGCATCCATTTACCTAAAAATGTCTCGCTTATCCTTCATAATGGCTCAGTAGTTCTCCACTGTATTAAAAAACACATTTTATTATCCATTCATCTGCTGATGAGCATATGGACTGTTCTGAAGATTTAGCTACTATAAATTGTGCTGCTATAAAAATAGGTGTATATATATATATATATATATATATATTATGGTATATATTATGTATGATGCTTCTGACTCAGAAAGATATCTAGAAGGGGAATAGTTAGGTTAAATAGAATCTCTAGTTTTAGTTTTTGTGGAATTTCCACACTGATTTCTATAGTGCTTGCATTAGTCTACACTCTCACCAACAGGGGAAGAGAGTCTCTTTCTCCCCGTGGTATGTGTTATTGGGTGATTTCTTGGCAATAGCTATTTTCTCTCTGGCATGAGATGGAATCTCAGTATTGTTTTTCTGTGGGTTTGTTTGTTTGTTTGCTTTTTGTTTTGTTTTTTGCAGTAGCAGGAATTGAACTTGGGACCTTGTACTTATGAGGCAGGCACCAGAACCACTGAGCCAAATTCCGGGCCCCTTTCAGTATTGTTTTAATTTGCATTGTCTCTGAGATGACCAGTGATGTTGAGCATTTTGTCTGTATTGGCTGTTTGTACTTCTTCATCTGGGAAATATGTATTCACTTCAGGTGCCTATTTTTAGATTGAGCCTCTTTGGGCAGTCTGATTTTTTTTTTTTTTTTGAGTTCTTAGTAGGCAGAACTGAGAAAGGATAGCTTTCCAGTTCGGAAGAATTTCCAGGTGACTTCAGAACACATGTTAGCTCACAGCCTTCCGTTCCCTGTCGTCTGAGTAGACCTGAAAGAGCCACTTCAACTGCCTGGACTTCGGCTCCCGGATGTGGAGGTTGCAGGACTCTCCGAGGCCAGAGAGAGAGAAACAGGAGCAATCGGAACTGCCAGCTGCTCTCAGCGTCCTCCTGGCTGTCTAGTGGCCTCACGTTCAGGTGGATGGAGGGAGAATCACTGAGAACGTGCCCGAGCCAAGCTGAACGTGCTCGAGGCAAGCCCCGCGCCTCGTAACTGGGGAGCCAGTGGCTGCCCAAGTGGCTGGCGACCGGAAATAGCAGGAGGGGAATCTGGGCATCACCCAGGGCCGTTGGCATTTGACTCTGTGCCACGGCAACAGTCAGAGGCCCCATACCTAGGACGGAGCTGTAAATTTGCTGACTAACGAAAGCGAGACGGGATTACAGCAGCTGCTGCCAGCAAGCTGGGCACAATAAAACTGCGATTTATGTATGAGGTCAGAATGAAGCACATTTCCTTTTAAAAATAGGTTTCTGGAAGAAATTTCCATAAACCTTTAAGAATTCTAATGCAAAGCTATTCTTCTCAAAAAAATGATGGGACAGAATCATCCTGTTGTTTGACCTCTCCCCTTCAGTGGTGATAGAGGGTGTGCAAACCTGCATAAAAACTACATTAAAAGTTCGCTCAGTTTCCTCCCATAGCAGTTTCCATTTCTTAAACCTGCCATCTTTCAGAAATGGGAGGGGCTCGCTTGCTCCCGAGTGCAATGCACCCTCAGGTCAAGTGCAAGTCCGAGCTCGTTCCCAGACAAACGATGACCAGACTTTTGCTGCCGTGGACCGGCAGGGCCCCTCGTATCATCATCTGTCTGCGATGAGCGCCTCCCATTCCTCCCTTCACCAGAGAAAGGTTCTGCAGTCAGGGAGCCTCGGGGGAGGGAAACTGTTTTCTTCGTTTCTTTCTGTTCCTTCTGCTCCACTAGATACTCGGATACAAAGAGAAGAAACAGCCTTTCAGGAATCATTCAAGAGCAAGGTGTGATCCCCAAGTCCAACCAAATAAAGCTGTGTTCAGTGGGAACCTGGCCCCAGAAAATGGTCAGAGCCACAAGGAAGGGACTGCTTGCAGAGCTGGTGAAACGTTCAGGGGATGAACTGTCTCGGTTGTCTTACGTCTCAGCAGATTCTTCAGATCCGATCGCTGTATCCTATCCTGAGGATTTCCCCAGGCCCAGAGCTCCGCCTCCCACCTGTTCCCCATGAGCAGGGGGCCGGGGAGCAATTGACTCACCCTTTCTTGGTCCTAGGATATCAGTTTGATTCAAAATCCTGGAGAAAAAGTTTTTAGAAGACAGAACAGAGTGTCACAATCCTGGGGACCACATCTCCCTGAAGGATGTAAGACCCCAGTGGGAGTTTTAGGATTAGTAGTATCATACCGTGTCATTTGGCACATTGTATCTACTTACAGGCAATTAGGAAAGCATACAATGTTCCCTGTCCAGTGTTTATCGGTTTAATGCTGGGGGAAAAGCTGAATTTATGAGGAGTAGCTGCTCTTGCAAGTGCGTATTATATTCATTGAGAAGTGTGGTGGCAGGAATGACAGTATCATCACTCGGAGGACAGCACAGCAAGCAACCCACCCAGGGACTGTGTGAAGGGTGCACTGTGCACACCAGCCTATTGCCCTCTCTCTGCACCTTTGCTCTGTGCCCTGTGGTCCCTGTTGCCTGCCCTGTCCCTTTAGCACAGAGCCCCGGCAGGTGCATGGAGATGAGGGAGCATCACCCCGTGCGGCCTGGTGTGCAGCAGCACGCGCTGGCCTGAACACAAGCGCTGAGGCTCAGCCGGCTCCGCCTGGAGGCCCCAGACGCAGGAAGTGGTCGCGCAGGTGGCAACCTAGAAAGGAAGCGCGAGAATGGGTGTGACGTCCCCACCGGGCTGCGGACCTGGGGTCACACCTGGCGGGAACAGGCCTGACCCTCCACCACGACAACCCTGGTGGTGTGCGGACAGGGCACCGGGGTCCCCTCACTGCGTCCACTTCTGCCTGATTTCAGAGAACACCAGAGTCATGCTACTGCGCTCTACTGTTAGTTTCACTTCAGCTTTTAAAGAGATGTTTGAAAACTGTGCTGCTCTCTGAAATGGTAATGAAGATGATGCTTCAGAGGCTTTGCGTGTTGCCCCTGGGTCGTGTTTCCATTTGTCACCCTGCTCCACAGTGAGTGCAAGTTCCCTACAAGCTGTGTCTGGGGATGAAGGAGGACGAGGCGGGAGCAGGCTGCAGTCCTGTCACCAAGCATCGGGCGAGGCTGAGGCAGGAGGCTTGTGAGCTGGAGCCTTGCCCCGACAACTTAGTGACCTAATAAGATCTTATTTTAAAATTAGGAAAAGCTGGGCATGTAACTCGGTGAGAAGGTCCAGGGTCCAGTCTCCAGGAGTGCTGTTACAGCAGGGGCAAATGGAGGAACGCAAGCTCAGTTTCTTCACTGTTACGTCGGCGTAATTCCTCTCCATTGACGAAATGGAGAAGATCCGTCCCCTGACCCCCCGAGACCCAGGGCTGAAGCCGGAGAGCCCAGAGAAGAACTTCAAGCATAAACACACACGAGAGGCTCTCTGGCAGAGGCGGCGAGGCTGTCTGTGATGAGGTACCCTCTACACCCGGCGTGGCCCCCACATGGCTCGCCCGTAGTTCAGACAACGGCTTCTCCTTTGCTTCTGTTTTGCGTTGGAGCAAAAGTTAAAACACCATCAGGGCCTCGTTTGGATCAGGAGAGTGAACAAACCGCTGAGATTCCAGACTTTGGTTCCGTGGGCTGGAATGTGGGCAGGGAGAGGGCGGGGGACCCTGGGCGCAGTCACAGGATGCCCAGCGAAGGCCTCCACAGTGGAGGCGCCTCACTGCTGGAGCCCAGGCAGAAGGAGCTGTCCGCCAGCCCAAGAGGGAGCCAGGGCTGGGCTGGGAGGGCATCGCCCTGGGTAGCAGCCCCCCAGCTCAAGCATCAGGCAGAGGAGCCACAGAAGCACAGTGGGTGACTTCTCCAGCCAGCTGGCGCCTTCTCTGAAAGTCAGACCTGGTGATGAAACCCTGGGAGAACTGAGGGTCTCAGGTGCGACCTTGAAAGTGCGAGGCCACAGAGGCACTGGAGCTGGGACTCCGGACCCACTCTCCGTGGATGCAAAGCGTTTCTCTGTCAAACCAAGACTAGCACACAGCAAAGCAGCAAAGTTGGCTCTTGACAAAATCAGCATTTTGACATTTCTGAAAAATGAATCATAGTATGTGTGACAGACAAGAATGCTATCTGCAGATTGTATACATCTAAGTGAAAATAACAATAGTGATTATCTGATAACACAGCATTTTATATCCTCAGGTTTTGCTGTTTAAATTCTCTCTGCAAAGAGAAAGAAATACATCTCTTCATTCAGAACCTAAAAGACAGTCTGGCATGGTGGCATATGCCCATCATTCCAGCAGTCTGGGAGGCTAGAGCAGGAAGGTTCTAAGTTTGAGACCTGCCCGGATGACCTAAGGGACTTACTGAGACTCTGATTCAAAATTACAGCTGGGTTCAGGCCTCAGCTCTTCTCTTTCTGTCTTCTTGGCACTGGGGATCGAACTTGTGACTGCACTTTCCAGGCAGGTGCTGGAACCGCTGAGCTAAATCCCAGGCACACAATCCTCAGAAAAAAGGGGAGGAATGAAAAAACAGACAGAAGGAGAACTAGTCAGTGATCTGATGCCAGTACAGATGTCCTTTAGAATTTATTATGTAAGGAAAGAAATTACACTTGTCCGGACAGTAGTAAACTCCATTCATTAAAGACTTGCTAGTAAATCTTGCACTCAGAGTGGATGAGTGATTACAGTCTGAAAAGAGAGAGAAAAGTGCCATTTTGGGTGTGGACTGAGGATCTGAGGAGCCTTAAAATGATCTAAGGAGTTCATAAATCTGAGTTTCTTTCCAGTTGAAACACGTAACTTACACTTTAACTTGCACATGCTGACTTGGGATAGGAAACACCCGTCCACAGGCTCCCGCTGCCCCCGCACTGTTTCCCGGGGACAAGGGCAGAGGCGCTGGTGTGGAAAGGGCAGCAGGAAACATGGCCACAGAGACGGCCTTGCGTCTTCCACACTGCTCACACGGGGAGGGGAACCATCATGCGCTAAATAGCTTCACAAATAAGAGAAGCTTTTTACTACTTTTAGTGTTTGTTTTTTTAACTTAAGACATAGCTTGTGTCAATTCAAGTGCTGCTGGCGACTTAGGGATCTGTTAGAATTTCTTTGTCTCCTTTTAAAAGGAGTTCCTGTCGCAGCCTCTCTCCCCAAACCCGCACAGAACACGTGCTTAGCCATGCAGAGCTCCATGCTTAGGGTTCTGCACCGGCTGCGGACACCCCAGCGTGGCTGCTGCTCTGGGCCAGCCGTCACCCCCACACCTCTGAGGTTCTCCCAGCATGGGTGTGGGGCTCTCCCCAGGCCCCTCTCACCTGGGATCGCCAGAGGAGCCACTGCATCACACAGCACCCACCACCCAAAGGCCAACCATTACAGAATCCGACAGAACAGGAGGGCGAGGCTCCTAGGTGTTTATCCGAGAGTGAACTTCTGAGAGGTTTCCCAGTGTTTGCCGCTGTGGAGCCCAGCACGATTTTTGGAAAAATATTAAAGTTCCCCCACTTCAGCCTTGAACAGTTCTCTCCATTCCATCCCCGCCCCCACTTCCTCCCATCTCTTTGTCCCTTTCCCTTTTGCAAAAGACCCGCCTTCTTATTTCCTGTCTTTTTACTTGCTGTGTATCTATGTTTCGAGTTTTTCACATGAGAAATCCACGGGTTATTTAACTGACAGCACAGACACTTCTCAGGCGCGAACAATAGCAAGCGAGGCTGACGTGTTAGAAGGGACCGTCCCGTCCCGCCCCGGCCCGGCCCGGCCCTCCCCAGAAGCCGGGCAGGTCCTCCTGCAGCTCTGGCCCTGCGCAGCCCTAGGACAGCCTGTGCTTCTGCTCCCAGTGCTGGAACATCCAAACAGCTGTAGGGAACGATCCTCAGGAAAACGTTGGGGCGAGAGCATTTGGAGTTGCTCCCCCCGAGCTCCCAACGGTGGGATGGCACTGTTTGAGAACAAACCCCGCCACGTCCCGGGACTGAAATCCTTTGTATGTGTTGTTGTTTGCAGTGCATGCCAAGACACTCATGAGCAGCAGAGCCGCGCTGGCGAGCTGATTAAATATTATATGTGTATGTGTTTAAAACAGCGTAATGAGGAGCGTTGGAAATCTTCAAGATGAGCGAATGTCTTATAACTTCTTCCGCAGGTGCGAGGATAGCTACAAGCCATGGACTTTCTGTCCTGCTTCTTGTTTGTGGCTTTGTGAAGGGTGCTTTGCTTTAATCTAAAGTGCTGACTTTTTTCCAATATCACTTTCTCTTCTTAAAGCAAAGAGCAAATCGCCTGTAAAACCTACGGACCGGACAGCAAAGCTGACCCTAAACTCCAAGCGCCACTCAGCACCCTCTGTACTATAGTTACCTACACCAGGAGCTCCTGCTTCCGGAAGCATAAGCGAAGAGGCTCTCACACGCTTTGTTCCTCGTGTTTTCTTTGACAAATCACTGATCTTTCATTGCAAGAGAATTAGTGTGAAGCGATAGGACCTTTCCTAATAGCAAGACCGATTTTTTTCCTTTTCTTTCGGCGAGTCACATCATCTCTGACTGCTCAGGGGTTGGCCGGAGTCATTGCGTAGTGATGTTTCCCTGTGGATCCCACTGATTTCCTCCCAAAGGACCCACTGTCAGCTGCAGGAAGCAACAGAGACCAAAGTCTGTGCTTGCAACATCCTCCAGCCAGCAACACCCTGCGGGGAAAGAGCAGCTTTGCCAGAGCCACGAGCTGACGAGGAGAGTGTTGTCATAAACAAGGAGTAATCACAGAAGTTCTGATTTAAACCTTTTTCTTGGATTTTTTCTTCTTTTTCCTGGTCCCAGTTCTCGTTCGTGGTGGGGCATCCTGCTCATGGCCAACCAGTCCATCTTGGGAGGTTTCTAGGAATACATTCTGAGCGCTCTATATGTCAATGTATTTTAATTCATTTTGCGGTTATTGTATATGCAGACCTCACAAATTCTGTAAATTGCTTATAGTATGTGTGATATAACTTCCAAATAGATAGACTATGACCCTCATGCAAGCTGATTTTTATCATTCTCTATATAAATATATGCATATGATATCTATATGTTGGACCACCAACTGACTTCTTTTGATAAATCATTTGTTTGCACTTTTAATCCATGTATTATGTGAGTTTCGTAATGGATCCTTTCATCTCCACAGGCTTGACATTCTCAGATGATATCTGTTGTCCTCTGCTCTCTTCTGGAAAATGTGTATTCAAAACCGTGCGCGTCTCTGATCAATGAATTAATATCAGTGTGCGTATGCTACATTGGAATTTGCCCTGTTCTTTTATGTATGATTTTCGCTGAAGTTGGGGCTCCCCCGACCGGGCAGCACTCTGGTTTAGACAGCGCCCCATATTGCCGTCCTTCTGTCACTATGCAGCAAAGTCACCCCCAGAAATTCTGTCTCGGGACAGTGATCAAGGGAGAGAGCTGACACAGTGGTCTCTGTGTTTGTGGAGGAATCATTTTTGCCATGGCTAAGATATGCGGCTCCCTTTGACCTATATGGATTTTTGTAGCTTTGTCATTCTGTTATTTGCTGCTTATTATATTTTAATGTCTTCTAATTAAAAATTAAAATTTAGTTGTTGGCTAAATCCAATATGCAAATGATGGCTGCAAACCCTCTGGAGAAGGTGCGTGTTGAGTGTTCACTGGTTAAATGAGTTAGGACTTCAATGTTCCATCTTTATTTCTGGCTTAATGATAATTCAGACTACTTTATTTAGAACCTGTCTTTTATTCTGGCAAAGAACGATAGAGCTATTAATGTGTCACGAATACACCAGGGAACAGGAAGGACAGGAAAGCGCGATGACCCAGGTTTCTCTTCCTAAGAATCACCCACTTCCTTTCCGCACAAAGCCGGAAGCTCGTCACGGGGACCCCGCCTCCCTGTGGGACGTGGTCGGTGGGCGGAGGCAGCAGAGCCTCTGCATCGGAAGGTGAACGCACTTTCTGCCTTCAGCTCAGCAGTGCGGATGTTTTCATAAGCTTCTGAGACAGGATGCTTCATGCTATATATTTTTTTTTTCTTGTTCATTTGGTTTATTATTTCAGTCTAATGAGAAAATTCAAGGTTTTGATTGAGGTAATTTATTAACTTAGGAATGTATTTTCTTTGGAAGATCAATAGTTGTAAATGCATAAAATAATAAGATCAGTGTCACCTCAAGTCTGAGTGTGAAGGACAGTGTACAGTAAAGCGTCAGTGCTCTGATTTGATCCAGTCCAACTGAGAAATGCATCAGAAATTGGGCTATCACTCAGAGTTCAGGGTGCCACGCAGGACGGACGGGCAACCAGATCAACACTTTCACTGTGACAGAGACAGATGCTGATGTGAGAGGAACTCACAAGACCCATTGTACCAATACTCAGAATAACGTAGACCTGGCTGTCACTGGACCATCGAGTCTCACTCGCTGGCTGTGGGAGAAGAAGCACAGCAGGCCAGCGCCAAGAGTGAATGTAGAACACGGACAGGGATCGAAATGGGAGCGCATCGAGGACCGCCTGGCAGTGTGTACTGGCACTCTGTCCCTCGGGTGGTAACTGTGTACTGTGACTGTGGAAATGAATAAAGATTGAAGATGACTGATCCAGCCTCTCCGCCTAATTCTCAAGGTCTGTGATGTCTTTCAGAAGACGAAATCGTGAAAAGTCGAAACTGCTTACTTGAATTCAAGACAGATCCATTGTTCTATCTTAGACATGTAGACTACTTACAAATAAAATGATGCAAATGAAAATATTTGAGGATAAAATGATATAAAATTTCCTAAGGCTAATGCTCTTAATTTAGTTAGTAAATGCACGTGGTGGAGTCTGTAAGCCCCATGAACTTACAGACAGCGTTCTGGGCCTCAATAGCTTCCTGTGGTGTGACACTGTGTTGGATACACTGGATGACTGTAAGTGTACCGGATGATGTGTGCATGACGTGCAAGTCCAGCGCCACCCTACATGAGAGGAGTGACTATGGGCAGACACGGCCATCCGTGAGCGTGGGCAGACACGGCTGGCCAGCCAGGATCTTTCACAGACCCTGCTGGACGGCTCTAGGTCTCTAATTTGCACATTTGTCTATGAAAATGGTCCTTCAGATTAATTGATTCTGAAAATTATTTACTTATGATTTGTTGTCTAGAAAAAAGAAGTTTAGATGCTTCTGAGGACATAGAAAGACTTGATTGCTATGTGTTTGAACTGGTTTGCCTTAAAGTTCTTGGAAGCAGGATGTCTTCAGGGAAATACATTAGGATACACACACACATACCTGCACACACATACACGCACTCACACACACATGCATCTGACAAAGAAAACATTTTTAAATTCAGAAAAAATATCCTTTAAACTTACTATAAACAATACAGACTGATAGAAATGGAGAGATGTTTGTTAAATTTTTATTACAGATGCTAATGTAAATCTTCAAACACATGCAGCTATCAATCAAGTCCTAGTGTTGAGCCTATATAAAAAACAAAATATTGAGTATAACTTAGCATTAGTTTATATAAAAAGTCATTATTAGGTAAATGTAATCTTTCTGAGGTAATACATAACCAATAACTATAGTTTGTAATTGAGGTTACACAGTGAAAATATGTGTGGGCATCATTTCAAACACAAAGCCCACACGATTTTATTTATAAAGCTGCTCATCAATTAGAGGGGACTTTGGTGATTCAGAAAATGTGAGGATTTGAGGGCTTTGACCATAACATCAATCATCTGTTTCCCGCACCTGGGACACAGAGTCTCAGGGACCGGCTAGTGGGATGAATTAGACGGCTGCGGGGCCACTCTGAGCAGGGCCTGTGCTCTGCGAGGCCAGATGGAGACCAGAGCCTCCAGGGCCAGGGCACAGCTTGTGCAAAGTCCTGAACCCAAGTGGTTCAGGGACCAGAGCTAGAAGTGGGGGCGGTGGCCAGGACAGACCTACAATGAAGGATCAGAAGAGACGGGGCCACAGGAGCACCCCGGCAAAGCGGGCTGCTGTGGCACAGTGTGCTGCCACCCTGAAGGAACCTAAACTCGGCACCTCCTGCAACACAGTCAGCCAGAATCTGTGCCGACATCAGACACAGGGTGCGGAGGACCAACCACGTGTCCACGCCAGTTTCCATCGGACCTCTGCAAGGAGTGACATGGCCTGCAAGGACAGTCAGGACAGGCGTGACCGAGGCAGTGAGCCAGTGCCAGGCATGACGTGGTGCTCGGAGGAAGAGCAGGAGCTCGGCCACCTGCCGTGGCTCTGCTGGCCTCTGGTTCTGCCGCTGTGGTCAGCCATGATGGGAAATGTCCCACGGAAAGCCCACGGACCCGTCCTGTGGTGACAGGCCCTGGCTGTGCTGCTCTGAGCTGTGTGTCCCAGCTGCACCTCAGTCACACAGTAGCCATTTCACAGCCGAGGGGCCATCGGGCGTCAGCGTGCTGCATGACAGAACCCTAGTGCACTTACCAACAGCCCCAAAGCCAAGAAGCCTAGGCCGGCAGCTCAGCCTTTCCAAAGAGAAGCTGCAGATGCTTCCTCAGGTATGAATGTCCAAGTTCTCAGTTTTCTCATTAGCGTGTGTGAAGAAGAAAACTGGCTCTGCAAGCTGGCACCCCCCACTCGGGTGCTGGCCAGACTTCCCTGGAGGAGGGGGCGCATGTGCTCTAAGTTCAGAGGGCAGCGGCTGACGGGGAGGAGCTCACGGCACTGACTGCAGACACTGTGATTGAAAGGTAGGAAGGAAAACTACACTGTGCACACACATGCGTTATTCTTTAAAAACCAGAATTCTCCACAATACAAACCCCAGGAGTCAACAGATCAGAAAGACAGTATTTTCACGGTAAAAGATTGTGACAAAATCATTTTATACTTAGATTATATTTTCACTATTAAAGAAATAAAATCATTTTGAGTAAACAAGGCTGGAAAACAAATAGCCTGTCTATACTATTTTTAAAACTGCTGTCTATATGCCCCAAGTCCAGAAGTGCATAAGCATGATATAAACTGTCTAACATGTGAGTTTGGAAAATGTGTTAAATCTAAAGAATGCTGCAGTATTTTATTGTATTCAATGTATATAAAAGAAACAAAAGCTCCCCAAACAATACTTATTTTGTAAATGTAATATGTTCCAATGTTTTCAATTTTATTCTTTTTTTTCTTTCTGCTCATATTTGTCACAAAACATTAAATTAATTTTTCAACCACAAGTTGGAGTAAGTTACAGGTCTATTTTATTCTGAAGTATAAGAGAAAGGAAAAACACAATGAAAATATGTAACATATCAAAAACTTCAAGTTCTAAGCTCATTATATTATTACGAACTGCACAAGCAAAGATAACCCAAAGAAGACGACCTCGCTTGACTTGACCTGTGCTACAGTGGCTGTGGCTTGTGCTGGAGAAGCAGGGAGCTGTGTCCGTGGCTGTGGCCTCCTGCTCTGTTTCCGGTTTGCAGCTTTCCTTCTGGCTTTTCCGCCTTTGAGCCACTTCCTGTTCTGAGATAGTCCCCTCCCCCTAGTCACAGCAGAGAGCGATGAGGCAGAAGAGCTCTGTCTCCCAGGCTCGGAGAAGTTCTCTAGAATGTGGCTGCTCTTGTGAGCCCCGTCACAGCTGAGTGCTGTCCCAGAGAAGCAGCGAGACTTGCCGTCCTGGCATTTCATCAGCACTGGACCCAGGTTCAAAGGTGGAGGACTGAGAAGTCTCCAGGAAAGAAACGGAACACCTCGAAGTCACGCTTGGTCTGTACAGTGTCCCACAGAAAATTCTCATTTCTTGGAATCTGAATCTTGAGCCACCATAATGAAGTCTCCAAACATCCCAGTGGCAGTTCACAGGCCTGGTACACCCACCTCATGGGTAGCCTGGTCCAGACAAGATAATCTCTGAAATGCTTGGAATCTCCCCCTACTTCAAAGACCACCAGAGGAAGACAAGCACCCACCCAGCTACGTGTTCAGACAAGTGCTCAGAATGAACAGTACTCTGCAGTGCTCTGGGTCCCGGGGAGCCCTGGTCAGGTATTAGGAGACAGTGACTAGCAGGTATTTATCAGAGTCTGTGTCACCCAAAGAGACCACACACCCACACATCGCCTGCAGTCATGTCCCTCGCTCCTCAGAACACAGATGAAATGTACAGTGTTGGAGACTGCTGCACAGGCTCTCAGTCCTGGAAGATAACTCAACAAAGTGCCTCCTTACACCAAAATACCTTATCCTGCAGGAAACAGAAGACGGTGATGCCATCAGAGACATAGATGAACCATTTGCCTCTTTCCTGATGCACGGAAGACAGCTGAGTCTCAGTTCTGAGCAGCGAGCGCTGTGTGCAGGGGCAGACGCAGGGCACCTGCCGGCAGAGCAGCTGCGCTCTGCAACCTGCCCTGCGGTTGATACCTGGACAACTTGAGAATATTTTAAAGAGGGTTTAGCTATACCTGGCAGGAGTAAACACTCCTTTCTCATCCATCTACTTAAGGCTGCAGACATCTTTAAACATTCAAAAAGTTGCCAATTGGGTCTTTCACAAGTTCTCACAGTGAGTAGAAAAAGGCTGTGTGTTCTCCACTTCATTTTCTGAAGCTGCCATTGGCTGTCTGGAAAGTTGTTCAAGAGAGACAACTTCAGGCCAGTCCAAATCAAGGCATCAGGCAAAATTCACCCACAGAACATCAGCACAAGCCCAGCAAAATGTTACGTGTGGCGTGGAATAGACACTCCAGGAATGAGAAGGTAGCAGAACCAACAGTGCAACCCTCCCCGGTGTGAGACTGGCTCCCTGCTGAGGCACACACAAGACTGGAACAGGATCCAGCTCCCTGCCTGGGGAATTTGGAAGCATCCACAGAGGAGAGGAAGGACGGAGACAGGAGGTGCTATCAAGTGAGCTGCTGTGTGAGCAGCTGGGTTTCGTCCTGTGAGAAACTAGGTTTCTTGGTCACGTCAGACTTAGCTCCAGGTGAAGAGAAGTGGGTGCTCAACACTTCCCTTCTCCTTACCCACTGGCTCCGTCGGGTCAGGAAAGGGACGGGGTGTACCGGGGCGGGGGGCGGGCGCGTGGCCTTGGTGCTGTGCTGGGCCTCTCACCTGTCCCTCTCTGGCCCTCCTGCCCTGCTCTGCCACATCCTCTTCCCACTGCAGCATCTACCGCGCAGTCATGCACTTACACCTCGAGCTGATCACATCTCTCCTGTCAGTCGTGGGTGGTGGTCTGTGTCTCTCTGACCCCAAAGCTGATGGACTCAAATACCTTATGCCACTTCCAAGACGTCTCCAGGAAAAGAGCTGCAGAAACTAAAGCCAGACACACACGTAAACACTTTGCAGTTCTGCGACAGACGAGCCAGGAGAAGCCAAGGCAGGTCCTGCCTGTGTGCTAGCCGTGACATGGACAGTTTTGAGGCAGCTTTACAATGCTAGAAACTTTCAACATTAGTGGATGATTTGGGGCGATACACTCTTGCCTCAGCAAAATCTGACTATCTTGAGGGGAAGACATCAGTGCTACATTTTTAAGGGTGAAGCATGTGAGTAAAATTCGATCAGACGTTTTTGGATGAGGACCTTGAGAACTCACTGAGGATTGCAGCTACTTCTGTAGACCCACACACTGAAGCACTAAATCCACAAATCAAGGCCCAACATCCCGTGTGTTGTCCTCTTTATTTTGCTATAATAAAAATATTCTCAAGGAAGGAAGTTTTTTCTATTGATATACATTAACTACATTATATGCTTCATCTGTAGCCCCCCCAAATTCCTCTTCCCAAGTGCAGCCCAGGCAGAATAAAAGGCTGGACACCCACCTGAGATGGCAAAATCACAGCTACGCATCAACAGAGGGAAGAACAGCACCTGAGGAAACTCGATGTTCCCTCCTCGGTAGTTATCTCCCCTTGAATGAGGGATGTGGAGCCTTCTAGTAGTGCCGTACTCTGCATCTGACCTTCATACAAAAGTGTTCTTAGAAGTCCTGAATACATCAGCATGGGGAACCACAGAAATGGCCCTCGATAGAGACATGCATGGCAAGTGGTACATTCACAGGAGAGAGGACGTTACAGCAAATAAACACGATCTAGTACAACACTAAGGATAAACTTTAAAACCAGAATAACAAACTAAAGTAAAAAGATAATGCATAAAGTAAGGTCCATTTCAGAAGAAACTGAGCAAAACTGAGGCAGAGTCTGAAGCATGTGGGAAACCCTTTCGCAGAGGAGAGACATCTGAGACCTCCCTCCTCCCCAGGGAAACAGGCAGCGCTTCGTGGTTCTGTCTGGGTTCTGGAAACAGCATGCACCAAGCCTGGAGCTTTCTGGGTAGCAGCGCGGGCAGAGAGGAAGGCCTGTGTCCGGACCAGGCCTCATGAAGCAGGCTCCCCTCTGGCCTGTGTAGCCTCCTAAATCTGAAAAAATTCAAAGGGCTTTGGTGCAATAAAGTTTCCTGGGGTCTACCGAAACTTGGTGAGAAAATCACTAATAAGATCCGCAGACTCTGGGCGACACTGGAGAGCCACTGGGCTGACTCAGAGTTATCAGTAACTTTCAGCAAAGTTCACCCACTTTCCCTTCTCCATGCTTAACCAGGCACCTGTCACATCACGAGGAGTTTATTCTCTAAGAAGAAAGAAGTTTAAGCCTCCCCTCTCCTAGCCTATTGCAATCTCTCTCCCTCTCCCTCTCTCTCTCCCTCTCTGTCTCTCTCTGTCTCTCTCTGTCTCTGTCTCTGTCTCTCTCTGTCTGTCTCTCTGTCTCTCTCTGTCTTTCTCTCTCTCTGTCTCTCTCTGTGTCTCTCTCTCTCTGTCTGTCTCTGTCTCTCTCTCTGTCTCTCTGTCTCTCTCTATATATATATATATAAATGTGACTTGACATGTTTAAAAAATAGATCAACAAATTGTATATATCCACATTTATAGGTACATAAAAGTCTTAATCAGGTGAAAAATTATGATGGCAGCATTTCAAATGGAAGGAAAGCTTGTTCTATAAGTAATCTTAAAGTAGCTGACTGACTATTTGGGGAAAAATTAAGCAGAATGAAATATAAGAAAGAAATGAGAAAATAATAGTGAAAAAATACAGATTTTGTACTAGTTAGAATCTAATATTAAAAGATAACTTCAGGGGAAAAAAACACTTCAACCTGATAGTCTGAGTTCAATATTCTGTATGTTAAAATAAAAATCTTAATTCAATCAACAAAAGAAATTATCCTCATTAAAAATAAAACAATTACAATCAGACTGTAAAGGACTCAATATATGTGTTCTTCCAGAATTCTGAAGGCATTTTGAGGAAGTGTGGTGTGGCTTCAGCCAAGGGGGTGGAACCCCTGTGAACAGAATTAATACCATCATCCAGGAGACCCCGGCCTCACTTCACCACTCAGCACAGCACAGGGTGGCATCTGGGAACACAGAGCGACTCGCCAAAGCTGCTAGACCTCAGCGTGTCCTCCAGGCTCAGACCGCGAGGCATTGGTGGGTGAGGCAGCGCCTCAGTCTGGGGTCGCTTTGAAACCCAGTGGAATAAAACAAGACAAATGCTACATACAAGCAAATCACAACTCAGGAAAATGGGTGCTCTTCAACATTTTAGCTCAGACAAGAGACTGTGTAACTTACACTTTCAATCATTTAAATGAAACAGAGATGAGCAGAAATAAAAGACAAAGACAGATATCATGAATTAGCATAATTCTTAAAGAGTGGATATAACAGAAAGTGGTTTAGATAAGTAATAGTAAAATAAGCAAAACTCCAGGCTATAAATGCAAGAAAAAAGTAGATTACGATACAGAAATTTTAGGCAGTAGAAAGGCCAGACACAAAAGCTATGAAAAGTGTAACACACCTGTCATGATAACCTACCACGGATTTGGGGGCAGGAACTCTCAGCATGGCAAACGGTGGTCTCAGCACAGAGTTTAAGGACCTTGTGCTTCTCCTCCCTGCGGCCTGTCCCTCCTCGCTAAGCCGGCACACACCACATGAGCCATTTTAAGAAAAGATGAAAAGAGGTAATTACATGCAACAATGTAGGGATGTAGCTAAAATAGTCACCAGTAAATGGTATTTGATGAAGTTCAGAACTTTTTAAAACTATACACACACAGAAAAAATCCTTTGAACTTGAAAGATATCTTCTCAGTTAGGCAATGAAATCTGCCTTGAGCTGACAGCCAGTCACAGCGCTGGTGCTTACACGCTGTGAGCATTCTCCTTTCCCTTAGAATGACAGCCTGGATCTCACCTGTTTTTTAATATTTACTGATAATCTAGACAGCACAAAGGCATTGTGAAACAAAAATGGAAAGAACGTAGTTGTCACAGCAGCTTCACTGTGACAGTGAGCTGCTGAGAAGCTAACATGAGACTTGGAGCAGCACAGTGCGGTGTCCGGGCAGCCCACCAGGATCGGACTCAGCCCCAGCAAACCTGGAGGGGCAGAATTTAACAAAAGGAAGACACTTTATTTATAAAGAGGAAAAGAAGGAGACAGACGGCAACCCCGATAAAGTCTCAGAGCAGGGGCTCAGGAGAGACAGAGGACTCGGGGCCCTTGTTCCCCACCACCCAGGACTTGCCATTGCTAGAGGCTTCCGGGCCCCTCTGTTTAACGTCGTTTCTCCTGGGGGTCTCTGTGCAGCTCCTTCCTGTCTGTGTACGTGTCCTTGACCTACCTCTCATGGCCTTACCTTTGGGGTGGGTGGCAGGTTGGCAAGGGTTATGCCTTGTTCACAATTGGCTTAGAGTTAGCGCAGGGTGTGTGCATGTCTACTGTACACGATAGGACTAGAGTGGACAGCACAGTGACTCCCAAATGCAGACACCTGTGAGTGCGTGTCAGTGCACAGGTGTGAGCGCTCACGCCCTTACAGGCGTCCAGCTCCGCCCTGCTCGCTCTGTGCTCTTGCAGGGGTGACAGCTTATCGTTCGTGCCTGGCTTCTGTCTGTGCTCCGCACATCGGCTCCTTTGCTGGTCTTGTGGTACAAGGACCAGGGCCACCTGGGGCCGCTCTGTCGGGCTTTTCACCCTTTTTCTACCCCTGTCTCCACTTGCCTCCCAGGGATATCTCTCTAGTAAGGCATTTTAACTTCTGCTGGACAGGATTTTCTAGACGGCCTAAGGAGGCCCTTTCATCTACAGACTCTGTCCCTGAAACTGGCCACATTTCCACATTTTAGGGTTAGCAACTGACTATAGGGCGAAAGATAAAATATTAAGATACAAAAATAGCACATTTGTGTTTTAAAAACCCTGGACATGAACATGAATTCACAGTAAGAATGCATGCACAAGTTAAATGAGATTAATAACCCTAAGCAGTACACCAGATCACAGTGAAGAAAACTCAGGGACAAAGCACAAGAAACAAAGATCGTGACGGACACAGAGAGATCAGTCTTAGAAAAACTCGAAAGTCACCCTTAGTTCCAGAGCAAGCATTGCAAAGGGAGCAGTGCTTCCAAAGCCCCCCATTCCCGAGTGCACCCCAGAATCGCCAGCTCCTGCTGTGCTGTTTTTAATTTTGCCAAATTACTTCAAACTTGATCTTACAGAATTGAAGGAAAACAGTGAAAAGACTTTGAAAAAAGAAATAATCCAATATGTATTCTCAGCCTTCTTCAGAGTAAACTTCCCAGATAGTGAAATGTAGTCTTTTAAATAACATAGTGCTGGTCCAGGAACTGACAGAAATACAAATGTAACATAACAAAATGTCCAAAAACACTTGAATATGCACAGATGATAGATAATGTCTGATATGGTGGCAGGAAGTGAGTTTTCAATTATGGTTTGATTTTTTTCAATTGAAATCTTTATTGGTACATTACATATACACACCATGATTGCACTCCACAATGGGAATTTGTACCAGTATAAGACACAACTTAATTCTCATATGATTTGATTTTTTAAAGGGTGTCACACTGTCACTATTCACCACAAACTCATGAGTACCTGAATGGCTTCCAAACTAGAGGGAAAATTTAGGCAGAGGAAAACTACAAAAAAAAAAATACTTTCAACTATGAGGACTTGGAAATAAGCAAATCAGCAACTTTAAAGAGAAGTAATCAATAAATAAAGTACATGAAAATATAAAATTTTTTCAAGAGAAAGATTTCAAAGAGAACAATGTGAAAGAACAGGATAAAACTAAGTACAACACTAAACCCACTGTATCTTTAATTTTATTGGAGAGCAAAGGGTGAGAATCTACAACCTTAACTAGCAAACTGCTAAAGACACACATAGCTTTGGACAAAAGTAACACTTAAAATTGAAAGGACTGATAAAAATAACTGATATAGAAGAGATGGAAATGAAGCAAATACCTTTTACCCACTCTGTACCTATAGCCATACATCTCCTAGATGTTCTCTGGCATTTAGATTTGTGAGGAAGGGTCTGAAGATATTCTGAATTTTGCCTCTTATTTCTGTAGAATTTTTAGGAAGCTCTTGTTGCTCCTGAAAGGTGAAAATTGTACAGATGTTTATCTCTCACTGAATTACCATCCATCCCTATTTAAACACCACTGTTCTTGTCCTTGAGCAGCGAGTGACCTTGTGAGGCCTTTCAGCCGTGCTGTGCTGTGTCTTACTGCATCCCCAGCTCCCTGCGTTGGTATTTCCCAGGTCTGACCTTTCCAGGTGACTGAGTCCTGACTGCTCTGCCCGAGACAGGGTTGGTCCTGCCATGGCTGGATGGGTCCCTTGGGCAGGGCTTTGTCCTAAGTGAGAGGAGGCTTCACCTGCCCCCAGCTGCCCTCTGCCAAACTACACTGTAAGGAGATCCCTCCCAGACCAGACACTCCTGGACTTGCAGCTACCAGAACCAAAGGTAAACAACCCTCTGATCTCTGTAAGTTACTCCCATTATTCAGTCATAGCAACAAGAGGAAAATCTGCCCGGGAATTCATACAACTACAGTGCAAAATATGAAGGACCTGACAATAACTCTTTATAAATATTCTCCTTTAATCTGCTTTTGCTTGTTTCCAAAAGTCACTTCCTAGGATCCAGCACAAAATAAATTAAAATAAATATTTCCATCTGTTGTTACTCTTCATAACAAGATAATTTCATGCAGTAGTTCACACTTCCATTTGGGGTTATCAACATACAGTTCATTTTTGTTACAGTGAGCAAACCATAAGTAAGAAAACAGTGCTAGAGTTTATAAAGGCTGCTTAGCGCAGCAGTGACGGAGAAGTTGGAGGACTGACAGTGCCCTTCTAAAACACCCAGTGTGAAGCTGGGGCGGGCAGGTCAGTGTGGTGTGTTAAAGGCAAATGCAGTGGTGGAGTAGAAATGAGAACACAAAATAAACCCACATAATTACAGTCAAATGATCTCTGATAAAGAAACAAAGACCATCTCTGAAGAAAGGATAATAATCTTTTCTATGAAAGATGTTATAACTGCACATTTTCTTGTTGACAAAATGAATGTAGATACTAATCTACATCTTTCATAAAAATTAACTCAGTTGCCTCAGTATTATACTATAAAAACCCCAGAAGAAAATAGAGGAGAGAATCTAGGAGGTGGGTTCCTAGGTACAGTACCAAAAGCATGTTCTATAAAAGCAAAAGTTGAGAGAGTGAGTTAACTTAAATGTTTTTTTAAAAGTTACGTCCAGTGAAAAGACACTTTTTAAAGCCAGAAGGACAAGCCATAACTAAGAAATATGTTCATAATACTTATTTAATAAAGAGATTGTACACAAAATATACAACAAAAATGTAAACAATACATTTTTAAAGATTTTAAGAACAAGCAAAGGATGTAAACAGTCACTCTACCAAAGACGCACCAGTGCATCTAAGCGCATGGAAGAGGCTCAGATACTCCAGATCAAAACCACCACCTACCTGTGAGGATATCTAAATCCCAATCATGGCAACACTTAGTTCCACTGAAATACAGAGCAAAAAAAACTCATTGGCCGCTGGCGTGACAGCAAAATGGTACAGTCTCTTCAAAAAACACTGTGATGATTTCTTACAAAGCTAAACTCATTCTTTGTACGTGATCCAACAATAATGCTCCTTGCTATTTACCAAGATGAACTGAAAATTTTATTCACACAAAACCTTGCACAAGAATGTCCATAATTGTGAACACTCAAAACACCTACAATATCCTTCATTTGATGAACAGATAAAGCATGCTACATTCCAACAGTAGAATATTATACAACACTAAAAGGAAATAAGCTTAGAAAACCACAAAAACCTAAATGCATATTACTAAGTGAAAGATATCAATCTGAAAAGGTGGCACACTCTCTGATTCCAACTATATGACGGGAGGAAAAAAACTATGAAGACAATAAAAAGTGGTTAGCAAAGGTCAAGGCAATGAGGAATAGATAAGAGGGAAGGCATTAGAGATTTTCACATAGAGAAATTGTCTAGCACGATTCTGTGGTGGCAGATATGTGGAATTATATATCTGACAGACCTGCAGAATGAGTGGCATCAAAAAGGAACCCTAAGTGAAGCAGGGCTTTAAGGTGACAAAAGGGTTATCACACACGCACCCTTGCTGGGGAGCGTGGTAGTGACAACACCGTGTATACCCTCTTCCAGTGGTGTTTGGAAACTGTCTGCCCAATTTTGCTGCAAATCTAAAACTTCTTTTAAAAGTGGAATTAGCCAGGCATGGTAATGAGCAAACGCAGGTCATCCCAGCGTTCTAGGTGGCTGAGACAGAAAGAGCATAAGGTCAAGCACGAGCTGGGGTGAACTGGTAATATAATGAAACTCTGTCTCAAAGTAAAAGTAAAGAAGGGCTCAATACAAAGGTGTTGAGTTGAGTCTCCAAGCTTGCACAGACATAAAGAAAAATTAACTTTAAAAAGATATAAGCTACAAAGTCACAAAAGACAGCACAAAATGCATTTGCCAGTGAAAGAAATCAGCCTTGAAGGACTGGAAGCTGCACCTTGCCAGGTCTGGGGCACTCTGGAGTGGCAGAGGTGCAGGACAGTGAAGAATTCAGGGCCCAACACTCACGGGGAGGTAGCCATGGAGAACTAGAGCCCAGAGAGTTTGAGTGTGGAGACAATACTGTGTGGGCCAGTGGTGGTCATGTGACTGTGTTTGTAGAGACCATAGACTGGCACAAGACAACGGGCGCTGAGTGCATGTGGACTTCAGTTACCAAGAGCTTATCACAGAGCTTCACGGGCACAGGAGGAAGCCAGTGAGAAGGCAGGCGCTCAGAGCAGTGCACGCAATAGTCAGTTTGAATGTCCCTCTTGCTCTTAAGATAATGTTTACCAACTATGAAAAATGTGGTTCAAATGGTTTAAAGTATGTCAACACCTGGCACTGCAGTGTCAGAAACAGTGGAGACCTCCACAGTCGGCTCACCTGTGCAAGGGCTAGGGGTGATCACTTTGCTGCTTCGTATTAGACGCTGCACATCAGTTACAAGCAGAGTTCAGTGTCAAGAAGAAAAATATCGTCACACACTAAGATGCAAACTGTTTGTTAAAACTTACACTATACAATGTCATGATTGTGACAGTTATCCAGAGGAGCCTGTAACACAATTATGAGCCATAAAGCTCAACACTGCTTGTACTTTATGTCTGTAGCATAGTTAAGAATTCACTTCCCATCCTTCTTTTGCCTGTGTCCCAGATTCAAATGGGACTCCCTGACCTGGAGGTGAAGTTAATAGTTTATTTCATAAGCTCCAGACAGGAGGGGCTGTGTCTTACTAGCAGTAGAGAATCTTGCCGAGAGGCAGAATCCACCAGTGCATACAAAGGAAGAAACAGACAGAGGGAGTGGGGGGACACACTAGTCCCTGATCGCACCCTGGTACACCCCAAGACGTCCTGAGTGATAAACCAGAGCCACACACTGGGAGCTATTTTCACAACTGTCTTCCCCATATAACACCTGCTTCTCCTCCAGTCTTCAAACAAGGGACAGATACTGCTGACGAAGGCTGTAATTTCCAAGACATTAAGTTCCACAGTTTCTTCACTTCTGGAAGTGTCTTATTCTTTGGTTAGTTATGTAGACAAATAAATGTTTCAGCAAAGAAACCCTGAAAGTCATAAGGATGCAAGTCACCTTTCTCCTCCCTTCAACCGTCCTGGTGGGCTGGTACAGCCCTTACCGCTGTGCTGCACTTTGCTGGCTGCACACACTGTCATACGCTCCAAGGATCCGTGCGAGTCTGTGCTCGCAGGATCCCACTGTCTGCACACATTTCAGGTGCTTCACTTCAGCACACTCAGTGGGGCGTGGTGCTGCACACCTGGGAAGCTGAGACTGGAGGGTCACTAGTTCGAGTCCCAACCGACATCTCGAAGACTTAGAAGATCCTGTCTCAAAGTAAAAACAGGGCCCAGGCATAGCTCAGTGCTGTGGCCTGGGCTCAGTCTCCTGTACTATACAAGAAGGCAGAAGACATAGACATCAATGATGTCAAAACTCATGATCAAGATGGTGGGGAAGGCAAGAAGAGTCGAATTAACAGTGATGCCTTCACCCCACAGAGCTACAGAGCGTCCACCATTTAACCTTGCTGCCCAGATTCAGAGTCTGCTGTGGACTCTCCAGCTTACCTGCCTGAGTCACACACAGCTGTGATAAGCAAGCAAAATAATGGCTGGGAAGGACTTTCTGAAGCACTGTGAAAATTCAGTGTTGTTTCAGTACTTCCACACAGGAGACAGCTGCACGGCCCTTGCACTAAAAAGTCAGGTTTAACCTCCTGCAGCCCATGTGCTCCCTGTGTTGCTATGGCAACGATGAAGCATCTTGCCCCAATGTTTTCTCAAACTAAACAGAAGTGTTAAATGAAGTGATCACACGACCCCTCCACGGCTGTTTAAAGCAGACACTGATCCTCACCTTCAAAGCGCACACTGAAGACGGGCTTTGAGACATCAAAGGAAGAGCTACAGATCTGCAAAAGGTTAAAAGTGCTTCAGCACTGTTGGAAATGGTCTCCCGAAAAGGCCCGTCAGTACGTCAGGATTTTGAGCATAAACTACTGCTGCCACATTTTGCGTAACTCTCACTGAACAATCCAAACACAGTGCCTGTGAGGAGTACTGGAAATGTGTCCCTCCTGACCACGCTGAAACAACCGCTAGTGGGGGCCAAAGCCACAGATTCTGTTGATCCCACCTCAAGGAGGGAGAGGCGGAGAGCAGTCCACACTCGAGCTCAGCACCCTGGCCAGGGCATTGCAGTTCGTAGATGGCAACAGCCAGGCCTTGCCTGAGCTGCCCCTGCCTTTGAGGGAGCTGGAAACAAGGCCGAGACCAGAGGACCGGGCTGGGCTGGGTGGTAGAGTTCTTGCCTAGCATGCTAAAGCCCTGGGCTCCATCTCCAGTAGTATGTGCTGGGGGTGAAGACAGACAGACACACAGACAGGTAGAAAGGAAAAGGGAAGGAAATGATGATGGAAGGAAGGGTGGAAGGAAAGCAGGAAGGGAACAAGAAGGAAAGAGGGAAGGGAGGCAGGCAGGAAGGGTGCAGGTGGTGTACATCCAACCAGCCGTGGCTTCTCATAGTCGCCATCAGCGCTGCCTCAGTGAACTCATCGGATAGCCGAGAAGAGTGAAGATGGCATTTCCACCCAGCAGACAGACCCCTGCAGAGAAGCGTCTGTCTCAGTCTTGACTAGAAGTGGGAGTTCACGGAGGCCTATGGCAGGTATCACAGGATGGAAGCCCCTCACCTGGGCTGAGAGCCACAGGGCTCCTGACAGAACTCTCAGCCAGGATTTCGAAGCTGGAAAACTACAAGTGAGCCTAAAAGAAGTGAACCAAAAAGAGTGGAATTGAATAAAATGTGTTGATATGTGTCTCAAAAATCAGTGGGGTGTGTGAGTTGCTGGTAATTTTAAATAGTGTAATGATACTCAGCCTTACATTATTTGTAACTACTTCTAGGAGTCCCCCCCCCAATGCAAAACAATGCCAAACATGGAGAAATACGCACCCCTCAGGTCAGTGAACATATAATCAGCACATTGTTTTGATGTATAAAAAGGCCACATTTGTTACATTATAGAAAGTAATTTGCAAGCATTTTAAAACATGAAATTTTATGCAAAATATGATGATACTTAGTGCTAAATATTAACAGTGCATCAGGCGCATGTCTGATATATTTATCCAGATTAACTTACTTCATTCCCAGAAACATGTGTAGACACTATAGTTTTCTTGTCTTAAATGGAGAAAATTCAGATTCAAAAAGGTTAATCAAATTGCCACTCAGTGTCACAAAGTGTGTGTGCAGAGCCAGAAGTGTAGGCACTTGGCTGTGTTTCAAGACCCCTCACTCACAAGGACCATCCCAGACCAAGCCTGCACACGCACAAACATGTGTGTACCGTGGAGGCACAAAGGGAGAGTACTGACTTACAGCAATTATACTAGATTAATGATGCACATAGGCGAAGGTGTGTGTAAATGCACACAGCAACCACACTGGGTCACAGCACACATACACAAGCGTGTGGAGATATGCATTCATAGTGCTCTCCATCAACACCGAGTGATCATTCTACTGCGCCACAGAGCTCAAGGACATCAATGATTCTTCTTTCCAACTTGGTAACATCTAACTCTAAAACCCTGCGGCTTCTAAAATGCAAACTCCAAGTCTTCTGACACAGCCCCTGCATCGAGGCAAGGGGGGCGGGTGCCGTGGCTGCTGCAGGGATCGAGGTCAGCCTTCAGGCAGCCCGAGCAATTCCTCCTTCCATGCTGGGCAGCAGCGCTGGCTTATCAGGGCTCTGCCCCAAGTCATTCCAACAGCCTGTCTTCCTGTTCCTCTTGTTCTGTGCCTCTTTATTCCTTTAGTTTTATATTTTTAATGTCTAGAATGGATATGTGTTATGCAGTTGTTCAATATCAGGGAGATAATGGTGGACAATGTTTACAAACCAAAGGGGAAAGAGCTAAAAACAGCACAATGTCCAGATGAGTGGCACAGACTGAGCTGGTGCAGAAGTGGCCAGCATGGCATTTTCAAGACCCTACAGGCCATAGGCACCAGCACCACCTCCCTGGCAACACCATCTGCTGGACTCAGGCCCAGACTTGGGCAGATACACTGAGACCAGTCCAGGGCCTGTCATCACCTCCCGGCCAGGGGTGAGGGAGGCAGTGTCATCACCTCCCGGCCAGGGGTGAAGGTGCAGCATCCTCCTCCAGAACCAGAGGAGACAACAGGACCTGGCTTGTAAGACTGCTGTGAAGACTGACATGTCATGTCCTAGCACAGGCCAGGGCCCCCGAGCAGAGCTGAACTGCACAAAAGATGGTACCAAGAATCAACAGTGTTAAATTAAAAGCTTTGGCACATTGAAGGAAACAGCAGACCTACGAGATGACCTTTAGAAGGGAAAGAAATTTTGCTGGCTATTCTTGAGACTGAGGGTTAATATCTGGAAAAATAGGACTCAAAAAATTTAGACCCCAAAATAAAAGATTCAGTCAAAAAATGTACAACTAGAATAAATGGACGCTTCTCAGAAGAAGAAATGCAAATGGCCAATAAATACATGAAGAAATATTCTACCTTGCTGGTGACTACAGAAATGTCAATTAAAATGACACTGAAATTCTATTTTACTCTAGCAAGAATGACTATAGTCAAGGGACAAAAAGTGAACCTGGGTCCGAGGCCACAGGGAAAAGAACCATTCTGGGTGCTGGTGTGTCTGTGAACTAGAACAGCCACTCCAGATGCCAATGTGGAGCTTCCTCAAAGACCAAAGACAAGGATTCCATCCAATCTGATCCATCTCTTGTGGGCTCACTCTCAAGAGAGCTGACACACCCTACTGAGGCGATGTTTGCACATCCGTGTTCACGGCAGCACAGCTCACGAAGCCAGTCATGGGAGCGATCCACAGGCCCATGGACAGAGGAGTGCATGAGGAAGTTGTGGGGTCTGTGCACATGGAGAGAGCTGTCCAGGAAGGAAGGATGACTTGACTCATTCGTAGGAAATGAATGGACCCTGAGACCATAATGCTGAGTGAAATGAATCACACGGGTGCTCCAATAGGTGAGACACAAGTGCAGAGGATTTAAACAGCAAAGCACAGCCGTGCAAGACACATGAAGGGAGACTGGAGAGAATGAAGAGACCAAGGGAGGAGAAGGGGGAAGGGCCGGGAGGTGAGTAAAGTGACCAAGATGCACATGGGTCTGAGCCGAGGCCACAGAGTGGAATCACACGGGTCACTGCAGAGACGTGATGACAAACTCCAGCATGGCGTGCGAGCCAAGCAGACCAGAGTCTTTCTCTCTTCAGCCTCTGGGGCGTGTCAGAAATGCAGCTTCGCAGACCAGGTGTGTCCAGGTGCCCCTGTGATCCCAGCACTGCATTCAAGCCCCACCTGGACTACTTAGCAAGATTAGTCTCCTAAGAAGGAATGAAAGAGGGGCGGGGTGCAGTGCAGTCTGAAGGCCCCGGGTTCACTCTGTAGTGTGCAAAGGAAAAGACAGAACCACGGAAGGAACAGTGAGCCCAGGACACAGGGGTGAAACATGAAGGTGCCGGTCGCCGCACCTCTTGTCCTGAGCTCAGCCAGCGCCCGCTCTGCACACCAGCCTGCTCTGCCTCCCTCGGCCTGAGCAGAGGAGCTGTCCGCTTGTAGAACATTCTGTTGGCAAACGAAGCCCTCGGGGCCTCTTGCTCATTATTAATTTTCACATAGGCCAATGCTGGTCTCTAGAAGCCAAGAACGGAGAAATCTGAAGACAAGTCTTGACCTAAAATTTTGATTCTGTTTTACTTCTTTGCCAAATTGCTCTGAGCAGACCCTGACAAAAGTAACCCCTATCCTACTGACAGGATGGCTCACCATGAAAGGGCACGGAGCGCCTGGCTGAATTATGCTGTCAACTGGAAATTAGCAATTGACCCATGGATCCCTTTTTAATAAGAACATCCCTGCTGGTATTGATTTACAGGAGGCATTATTTCTTTCTGCAATATGAGAAGCGATGATTTTCCCTCAGAGGCACCTTATGCTTTTAAGAGTTCCTATAACAAATGGGATTTTAACAAGGCAGGAGCAACTTTATGTGACTGGAGACTGTTTGTTCTGCACGGGCGATTTGTTTAATTGAATACGGTCTAGAAATCTCCAAAGCTGCAGACACACAAACAACACGGCTTCCAGTGTCTCTGAGAAGAGCGGCCGAGCATGCTGCAGTGGGCCGACTCCAGGCTTCTCCACCAAGACTCCAGCTGTGACTTGGGGCCATTTTGCAGGCTGAGACACCCCAGTGCCTATCGCAGCAGGACTCTTCCTGGCCTGTGGACAGTCAGAGGTGGGACGGGCTCTGTGTGGACCTGGAAGGCAGCGGCCTCCTCAGGCAAGGCAGAGGTCTCCTGCTCTTCTCTGTGAGCACCTCTCTCTGACCCCTGGTGAGAGATGTTTGCACCTGGCAGGGGCCTCATTAACCACAGACTTGTGTGAGAGACCATCAGCTCCACCCTAACTCATTATCACTTGTGCTGAGTCCTCAGGACTGAGCCTCCTCCGGGAAGCACCCAGGAACGGATGCGGACTCACATCGGTGCACGGGGCATTGGCTGCTCCTGACTGGTCCCTACCAGGCATGGTGCAGACATAGCCCACCTCAGAGGGGCTCTTCACCACAGCTCAGCACCGTGAGGTCCCTGGGTCTTGTCACTTTGTCCAGAGAAGTTTCACACTTATTCCAGCTCGAGTGGCATGACAGCCCACAGACTTACTGCTAGAGAAAACACTGAAGCCTGGACCCCGTGTAAAGGACACGTCGGGGGTCAGTCTATACAGAGCAGAGCGATTGCTCCTGAGAGAAAGCATCCCTTGGTGCTTGGAAAGATCAATTGTGCAGCAGGTGAACATTTGCTTTCAGCTCTTGGACACTTAATTACATAAGACACGGGTTTTTCCTTTGCGCTTTATCTACTAGAACCTGTGGCTGACCTAGTTCATTCAACTTTGCTTCATTTCTGATCCAGTTTTCTCACTGCAGCTTTGGTTTATTACCTTTTTGTCACTTTCACTCTTAATATTCCTTATCTCCTTGGATTTTAGTCCTTTCGTAGGCTTCCTGGAGTTTTTTATGGACAAAGATGAGTCGTATTGAAGCTGAGCTCAGAGCCAGGAGACTGTGCCTGCGGACGCCGCCCTCCCTGCAGGGTGGCCACATGCAGAGGTTCGTGCCTTCAGAACAGTCCAAGTAAAAGCCCTCCACATCTCATGAGGAAACGTAGATAAGCAAAGCAACAACACACAATTACAGAAACAAAAACTAAGGGGAAAATTTGCGGACCAAATTTTAATCCTAAAATAAAAGGGAGAATATAAAAATAAATGGAGAATTCCTAAAATAAGTGGACAAATGGGAGAAAATGACTATTAGAGAAAGCAAAAATAACTGGTATTTGTCATGTTCTCAATTTGCATGAATATAGATAATTTCTATTCAATATAAATGACCCTATATGACTAATTCCCAGAGATGTCCAACTCCATTCACTTTGAAAGAATTCTAAAATAGCAGTAAAAGTACCATAAATGATAACAGGTGTCATATTACTGGGTCGAATAAATCCTTATGTCCAAATTTGTGAGGTCAGTAGCCTGGATTGGCGAATTCCTTCATTTTCCCCTTTGAAAATGTCTCCCTTAACATCCAAGCGTGTGTTATGAAGGTGACACCACATCATGCAGTTCACCTGCCACGACTTCGAAAGGTGCCACGTGGCTCTAATCTGTTTGTTTTTATGTTAACTGTGTTGGTCTATTGTTTGAAAATATATTTTACACACTTAGTTTGTTAAGAGAATAGATCACACAGCAAGTACTCTTACCACAGCAATTCTTTTTTAAAAAAATAAGGATTAATTTTTAGTTCATGTAATAATTCTACTAACAGCACTAAATCTTCCCAAACGCTTTGCTAAAGCCTTCGTTTATGACTGATCTTCTGAAACACCTGCAGGGTTTGTCCGTGAGATGTGCAGAGGGATGAGAGTGGGAGGCTTCACCCTGGACACGAGGAGGTGCACACAACGGCCAGGCGCGACATACGAGCTTCGGAAAGCAGTGATTTGTTTAGTGTGACACCAGAGTGTGTGGTGGGATCTTGGAGAGAAGCAGGCACAAGTAGACAACACAGCACCCCAAGCTGTGTGAGCTACAAACTTTTTGTGTGGGTAACAGCAAACATCCCAAGTCACTATTCAGCTGATCCGTGTTATCAAAATATCTTTAGAGTGCTATCTGTGGCGGCCGAGCTTGGACAGGTGAGAAGCAGACAGGCGGGGGGGAGTCCCACACAGCCAGACACGGGGCTCTGCGGGGTTCAGGGCTCTGCGCCCCAGGCTGACTACCATCCACAGGGACCTGCTGCACTTCCCTGTCAGCAGACAGGAGCCCAAAGAGTCTACCAAACAACGGGCAGGGAAGGGAAACAACGCCTGCTCTGACTGTACTAACTCATATTACAGAAATACTGTTAGGGTGTGACGGGGTGCGCCCCATAAACGTCTACAACTGTCATGTTGCTCTCACAGCATCTCCTGTACCTTGTTCACTCCTTCCCATTCTCCACCAGCTTCTGTGCAGGCTGCGTAGTTTCTGGCTTCAAGTGGAAGTGTGTCTGCATAGACATCTTCCCAGAACGCAGGGGTGGCGGATGGGACTTCCTGTTCCTTGTGTTCGGGACATGGGCTTCTCCAGATGACGGCCAGATGGACGCCTTCAACTGGCCCCTCGGACCTACAGAAGCGATGTGTTCTAAGGAGGCAAAGCTGTGACAGCCAAGCCTGTGACCTCTAGCTCGGGCGGGTTCATACCACGGAAGCAGGAGCAAGAATCAGGTCAGGTGAGTGGAGCATAGCACTGGACGCTCGCTCACCCAGCGCCCTCCCCTGGGGCCGTGTGGACTGGGGCTGCCTCCACCCGAGGCAGTGACCACCCACCACCACGGCCCGCAGCCCCTCCAGCCTCACAGCAGCTGCTTCCTCTGCTTGTTTCTCCAGGCGGAGGACGCTCAGGCCTGCACCACCCACTCGCTGCCCACAGGTTCAGAACAAGTCTCTATTCAACTCCCTTGAAGTTGCCCAGTTTGAGTGACCATCTGTTTGTGCCAAGACTCTGACTGGTATGGTTCCTCTTTTAATGAGATTTTTCTTTATATGCTTTTGCAATCTAAAAAGATATAGGAATTTTAATTAAAAGAAAAGTTTCCAAAAAGAAAAAGGAAACTCATTTTGATTTTGTTTTTTCACATTCGAGATGATGAAATTCTAAAGAGCCCTGATTTTGGATTGCAGCCTGTCAAATTACACTGTAAATAGCTTTGATTTGGAATTGTATGTCCCAGAATCAAGGTTATTTGCAAATTTATTTTGCCAAAATCAGAACCCAGGTTTGAGAGTCCCAATCCCCTTATTTATGGGAAATATTTTAACAAACTGAGCATAATTGTAGAAGGAAAGTATAGAAACATTTTTCTTGCCTGTGTATATCTAATTTGCAAACCGCAAACAATATTTAAGCCATTCATTTGAGCTCATTTTCTCAGCTGTTGTGCTTTCTTCAATCAGAACTATAGTTCTCGGGCCCACGGCTGCCCAGCTGAGAACATTGCCCGGCTCTGTTCTTAGCTCCTGAATCAGGATTTCTAAAGAATCTATAACAAGCCATCCAGAGAGATTAACACATTTTATTCCTCTTCAGAAATATTCAAAATCCAAGTATAGCAAAAATAAGTTCATCTCTCAATGGATATTATAGAATCCACATTCAAAATATTGTGATAATGAGAACAGAAGTAAAATGATTTCTATTATTTTTCCACATAGCAATATACTTGAAATTTATCCTCGGTCTGTGGCTACCTAAGATCTACATTTGATGGGCAAGTCCCTGCTCACCCTTCAAGAAAGCTCATCAGTTCAATGGTAGGCTGACTCTTCCCCTCAGTCTTAAGAGATTGGCGCTTGAATTGTGGAATGAACAGATAGGTGCTAAGTACCCATACAGGCTAGAGTAAGGGAGAGGAGAGGTCAACCGGAAGCCCAGGAGAGGTCCGCCTGGGCAGGTCACAGTGTGGCCTTGGGCTGGCAGGATGCTCCCAATGAGACGACTCCAAAGTATGGGTGTCCATCCTCCACACAGAGCTTCCAACTCTGCCCTACCTTCAGATCACGAGGGGTTTTCCTCCATACCAGGGATTGAGCACTGAGCTATATCCCTGGCTGTTTCTTTGTTTATTCTTATTCAGAGACTGAGTTTCCCTAAATTGATAAATTACCCATCGGGGCTTGAACTTGCCATTCTTCTGTCTCAGCCTTGTGGAATTAAAATTTTAAATTTCCGACCACTCACTCAACTGACTGAACCCTATACAATTAAACTAGAATTTCTGGTGTCTTGTGCGGTCCCAGGCGATCTCCCTGAGGCAGCTGGGAGGTGGTGCTTCCCGAGAACCAGGTGTCACCCATTATTGCCACGACTGAAGGCCAAGCGTCTGGGCTGCAGTCTTGGCTGAGGGCAGTGGCGGCCGTGCCTGTTGGTTTGGGGGGGAGAAGAAGTTTCCCCTGCTTGGGATACAGAGGCCTGCATTTTCTTTGGGGCCCAGAAGAGCTGAGCACGGAGAAGCAGGGCTGGAGGTACTTTTAGAAAGGACTCGGCACAGCTACAGGACTCACTCACTCACAGCAGCCTCACGAGCAGAGGCAGTGTGGAGGTCACCGCAGGAGCAGGCAGGTGTCCAAGTTTACTCAGAGCCCCGGAGCACCAGGAGGGAGGGTACCAGGAGTCACAACCAAGCTAGAGAAATTTGGTATCAATGAGTAGAGCCACCTGACACAAGCTGTAAGACCAGGGAAGGGGAGGCATAAAACAAACTAAAAGATGTAATAGGAATGAAATTGCAAAAGGAGAAACAAAAATCTGCTGGAAGTATTTTTAACATTTTATTAGAATGCTATTTTAATTCAAAATTACATTCATAAAGAACAATATCATTCTAAGAATACACTTCTCCGAGGACCAACTTCGTGGGTGAGTAAACTGGTAGAGCTCTGGTTCGATCTAAGGTGTCCCCAGATCCTGGTCTGGTCGGAGACATGGCTGCTAAAAGAACCTGCTTCATGGGGGTGGTGGTCTCCTGGGGGATCTCCCTGACGGCCGGGCGGACTGAGGAGGTGGTCACGGGGAGTCCTGGAAGGACTGTGCTCTTGCCCGTCCCCTCTCCTCTCTCTGGCTCTCCTGCCTGTCTCCCTGCTCCCCCAGACTTCTCCATCATGATGTCTGCCTTGCAGCCGGCGAACCACGGACTGAAACCTCGAAACTGTGAGTCAACACTCACCTTCCCCCCTCACTTGTGTGTGTGTCAGATTTCTTCCCCGGGGGCGCAGCTGACAGGCTGCAGAGAAGTTCCTCAGGTGCCAATAACAGCCTCACAGCTGTCTCTGCACTTCCAGGCCCAACAGCCGGGGGAAGCCCGAGGCTCAGTTCAGGCCAGGTACACTGGCGAGCTCACATTTTGGGGATTTCGAGAGGCACTGCTTTGGGGAGTCCACAGGTTCAGTGCAGGGCTACCCCAGCCCTCTGAGTCACTGCCTGTCCTTTGAGATCGTGCCACTCGGGGGCTGGAGAAGGGCAGCAGAGAATCATGCAGATGTGAAGAAACCATCCATCATCTGAGACTCCAGCACGGCCGCCATGCTTTCTTCTAACCTGTCCAATTAACATGGATCAGGTTTGTCTGAGGTGAAATTCACCAAAAGTGCTGGTGGAATAATAGAAACCTGGAGTCTGTTTTAAAACACACAGTACATTTGCATATCATATATCATAACAAAACTACAACTCAAAGTTAATGACCTCTTTCTGAAGAACTGTCTGACCTCACTCATTTCATGTGCAAGTCTTGCTTCCTATTCAGCGAAAGAAACTCCCCATACCAAGAAGACTCTTCTACAGAATTTTCTCCAATCTAAGTTTTGAAAAGTTTATTTTGGTAGCTAAGCTAGAAAGGGTAGCATGAAAAGGGAAAAGAACTAAACGCACAAAGATGAATCAAAAGTCTTGATCCTTGGGCCGGGGAGTTAGCTCAGTGGTTCCGGCGCCTGTCTTGTAAGCGCAAGGACCCGGGTTCGATCCCCGGTAACCACATACCATGCTGGGCATGGAGACTCACGCCCAGCAGCAACCAGTACCACATACCACAGTGCCGGGCGTGGTGGCTCATGCCTGTCATCCCAGCACTCGGGAGGCAGAGGCAGGAGGATTGCTGTGATGTGAGTTTGAGGCTGAGCTCAGGGCCAGCCTGAACCACAAAGCAAGACCCTGTCTCAAAAAACCTTAAAAAAAAAAAAAAGTCTTGATCCTTAAAAGAATTAATTTTTAAAAGATGAATTATTACAAACATTAAATCTAACAGAATTACTATGGACTTTACAAAAATAATTTAATTATTTTAAAGACCCTTCAAAGCATGCTATGCTAATAAACAGAAGACACGTCACAGCATATTCAATTTTATTCAAGCTAGTTTCTTTCCTGAAATAAGACAAGGCAATCCTAAAGTTCGTTTGATAAGCCAAAGAGGTAGGAAAACATTGAACTCTGAATAGCCAAAAATCATGCCAGGACTTTAGTTTTAATATTTTTCAGTCCTTATCTATAAAAAGCTATTCCCATCAAGATACTATAGAATTATTATAGCAACAGATATATACTAAAAAGAACGGAACATGAATGCCAGAGACAGCTGCAGCAGGTAGAGTCACCGTCTGTCACATCTGAGATATGCACTGCAGTCCAGCACTCGGAGCAGTACAGCGGCTACCAGAGGAAACAGCGCCTGACTCTGCCACATACTTACACCAGTCCTGGGGGGATGAAAATTTCAAAGAAGAACTTAAAAATTCCCCCAAAGAAAATATAAATGGGTATCTTTAAGATGTCAAAATAAAACATTTCTTAACTAAAAAATTAGACTAAAAGTAGAATGAAAAATTAATTACATTAAAATTCAAAACTTCTGCTTATAAGACACCATATGGTGAGGAAGAAAAGAAATCCTGAACTGGAAAGTATTTACAACCAAAATACCTGGCAAAAAAATGAGCATCTGAGACATACTATGCCATTGCCCTGCACTGATAAGCAGTTAGGTTATATTTTCTATTTATATCTGTTTCAATGTATGATATAGAAACATCACTGAATACTCCTCTTTTTACAAAGAATACAAAAGCTATCAGAATGGCCTGATCTTAGTTTCTATACACATTGTCCTGCAGAGTAGTCTTCCAGTTCACTCGGCCGGCTGACAACAGCTCCCGAAGATCTGTCCTCAGGCTGATCCCAGAACCTCTGAGAGTCATCTCTCTCGGCAGAGGGCTGCACAGGCGGGTTAAGGGGTCTGAGGGGCAGGGTTGCCCAGGGGCCCTGGTGTCCCGCAGAAGGGAGTGTGAGACAGGAGGGACGGGGCACCCGTCCTCACACGAGGGCAGAGCAAGCCTCTGGGGTTTTGAGCTGTCGAACTTCTGACAGTTGATAATGTTCACCCCACCGACGTCCACGGGACACCAGGTGTCCACACTTCTACCCCAAGACAAAAGAGCCACAGCATGAACTCAGCTTTCTTGCTCTGATTCCAAGACAGCCACACTTCAGAGTCACTTCTGTTTCTTCCTCTGAGCTATTCGTTCCTGTGTTTGTTGGAGTTTTTATTGGATGACTGTTTTCCCAGGAGAATATGGACTCTATATAGAATGGAAAATAACCCTCTGCTCCTGACGTGTGTGGCACGTTCTCGTTCATTTCTTTGGCTTTGTTTACTTTTTCTATCTAGAGATATTTGTTGATTTTGATGGAGTAAATGTATAGTTCTTTTTTTCTCAAGTGACCATCCCTTTAAATAGACTCACTTTTGCTGGTGGTCCTGTGAATATATGGCCACATTCTTGGTGGTAATATTGACATTTGTTTGACGTGGTAGAACATCTTTACCAGAATTCGGCAGCCTCTGTCCACACGTAGATCCATGTGGAGCCTTTATATCACGCCACTGACTGCGTGACTCACCTCTGCACACATCAATTCGCACCCCTTAATCTCCGCTGCCTCAATTTTAACTTGTGTTACTGTGCAGCACAGCTCCTCCTCTTACTCTTGCTACTCTGTTATTGCACATTTACTGAAAACATTAACTTCTGGATGAGCTTGTACTTTCACCACACATGCCTTAAAACACGCTTATAATCACATTGGCTTGATTTGTGTTCTATCAAATCAAAGTTGACGTCTGTGCAGTTCAGAGACCTATTTATAGTCTTACAAAGCATTGAAAGGTTTCTTCTCACAGAGTTTGCTCATCTTCATTAATTGTGCTCTAGACATGCAGTTTTTGAGGCTCTCGTGAACGTGAGTTTTCTTCAGGTTTGGGTCAGAAGTCTTTGATTTTACGGCTGCCACTCGTGTGCAATTGCCATCTAGTGTATACATTTCTCATTACCCCCACTCCGCATCATTTGGCGCTGCTGTGTGGATCATGCTTCCTTGCAGGCTGACTTCCGGAGTGCACCTGGGGTGTCTCTGCCCTGGTGATTTGGTAGAGCGCGCCTGGGAAGCCTCCGCGTTTCACGCTGGCTGTCAGAGCACATTTCTATTCAGGATGGACGTCTGGAACGGAGCTATTTTCTTTGAACACACTGAAAATATT
Organism: Petromus typicus; assembly: GCA_004026965.1. Taxonomy (NCBI): domain Eukaryota; kingdom Metazoa; phylum Chordata; class Mammalia; order Rodentia; family Petromuridae; genus Petromus; species Petromus typicus. The sequence continues at coordinate 1,435 of PVIR01009686.1, read as the reverse complement.
GTTCCACTCATTTATAATACAGAGCTATTTGTTGGAAGTTGGTAATGGCTTTGTCATTTCCTTTCTAGCTGCTGTTATTTTTCTTTGATATTCTGTAGCTTTAATTGCGGAATGGAAGCAAAGAGATTTATTTAACTGTAGGCCCTTTTTTGAGGAGGTATGAATTTCATTACTGGTGTTCTTCTAATTTTAGGAAAGAAGGAAAACTTAGAAATTATATGGTATATTTATTCAGCGTGAATGAGTATAACTATGGTCTTTCCTCCTGTCTTTTATAGAGTGGTTGGATTAGCTAGCATATGCTTTCATATTTAACTATTTTTTTATTTTCATATAAAATCTAATCAGCCATAGTGTTATTCTTGGAATGTATTTCTGGGTTCTTTTGTGAATATTTTATTTAAAATGATCGGGTCGCCACTCACTCTGATTTTCTGTCATATTCCTGTAGATCCTGATCATGATTTTGTTATTAAAATCTCACTAGCTTATAAATTTAACAGGAAGATTTATATCTTTTTTATAATCTAAAACAGTTTCACTAGCATCATCAGGTTTATAAAGAAAATTCAACATTATTGTACGAAGAGACTGCATAGAATTCTTTTTCCAGTGAAATTTATTTTATCACCTTCTGAGTATTTTCTACTGTAATTGGTCCATTAATATTTCCCATTTCCTTATGAGTAGTTTTGCACCTTATATTTTGGCAGGAAATCATGTTATTTATCTTAGTTTTCAAAGTTGCTACCTTTCACTTGTACGCAGTGGCGTATAAAGAGTGTCAAAATTCACCCTGTACAATCCATCACCGTTCTAGTCGTTTCCCGTGAGTCTCCATAACGACTCTCTGCCCTCTGCATTCCCCGGGGCCCCGTGTGAGCTGTTTATCTATCTTACCAACCTTTCACTTGAAAGTGTGATGTGCGTTGTTCTCTGTTGGTTCCATTAGTTTAATTTTTTAATTTTTATTGGTACATTTGCAGCACCTAATGGTGTCACTTATGACATGGTAGAGAGATGCCACACGTGCATGACACATCTTAACTATGTTCACGTACACTTCATTCTCTCCCTCAGGGTTTCTTTTGGTAAATTATGATCTTCCATATCTCCATTTACTACTTAAGTTCATTTTGGATCTTTATGTTTTAATTATAAAGTCATTTAGCAACACACAGCTTCCTGTAACTATAGTTTTATAGTGTTCCATATGTTTTTGTATTAAATATTTTCCTTTATTTGATTCTAAGCACTAATGTCCTTAAGTACTGAGCATTATTATCAGTCTGTCAACCACAACCCGAAATATTAAGAGGTCAGGGCTTAGCATGACCTACAAATGAAAAACCTTCAGCAACCAAAAGAAAGAAGAGACATTAAGTTTACAAGATATTAACTTAAAAACATAAATGCCATAATATCCTATGGTGTT
>PVIR01009685.1:0-52408 GCA_004026965.1 Petromus typicus | reverse complement strand
AAAGCGAGAAAACAAAAATCCAGAATCAGATCATGGCTATTTTATCCATCATGCAGCTGTCAGGAGTGTTAATGAGAACAAGCAGGACATTATAAAAATATAGCACTTTTTAATTTAATTTAATTTAATTTTTGGTACTGGAATCAAAGTCAGGACCTTGTGCTTGGCAGGTGGGCACAGAGTCACTGAGCTACATCTCCAGCCTGGCACTAATTTTAGCTTATGAAATAGTTGGGTCATATATAATAGAGTTTATGAGATCAAATATTTATTACTAATCATATTGTCTTGTATCTGTATTTGTAAAGTAGCTTGACAGGTGACCCACCATGAGTGCTTGTGTATTCAAGATGACTTTGACAAGATAAACATGCATTTTGGGGAACCTGTCAAATCATTGAACTACACCTTCATCTCCCATCTGCCCAGAGCGAGTAAGAGGAGGTTTATGCCTGATAATTAGCGTGATCGATCCCTTCCTGTCTGTCACGGTGGGGCATAATGTAAATATTTTTATGTGTGTATGTCTTGCTCAGTATTTGTTGAGATGTTTGGCAATACCAGGACAACTGGTGGCAGGGAGAGACAAGGTCCCCAGGTCTGTCCCTTCCCCCTTTAAGGTTGTGCAGCAACGTCAAGCCCCTAGACTTATCTCTTTGATGTCTAGGAATTGAGTCAGCCCCACCTCCCCCCCGTCTGCCTCATCCTTGTTAGCATGAGCCAGTCCCTGGCATCGTCTTTGCCCGGCATCGTGTAAATGTCATGTACGTACGTGTGCGTGTGTGTCTGTGTGCGTGTTTTGTCTGTGTGCGTGTGCACTGTCAGGTATCCTAGCAGGTATCTGGCTACATCTGGACACCTGATTGAAGGGAGATGTTCTCTCCCAGATCCTCTTCCCTCGCCCTCTGTCAGGTCGCTGCCAGCCCCGGCCCCGGCCCCGGCTAGGTGTGAATCTACTCCCTGGAGTCCAGTGCGTCCCCAGCCCTCACCTCTCACAGCCACGTGGAAAAGGACTCTTAGGAAGTACGAGGAGAAGCCTGCAGCTGTCTCCTGTTCCAGCATGGAACTGTCTGTCTGCCCGAAGCACGCAGCGCCTCGCCCTGGTCAGCTCGATAAAGCCCCTCCCCCCTCAGGGACCACGTGTGTAAATATTTGTACAGAAAGGTCAGCAGATATGATCCTGAGTTTTTGGGCTCCCTCTGGACCACTGACCGAGGGAGACCTCCCTCTGGCTTGCTCCTCACCCCTTAGCGTCTAGAGGGGTACACGTGGCTCTGTCTGTCCCCTCAGACTCACTCCGCAGGGGAGACCGGCTCCAGAGCCCAGCTTCCATGCAGAAAGGGGGCTCGTAGGAGGAACCAGACGTGGTTCCCCCAACACGAGGGAAATCACTGCCTTGACAACAGTTTCGCTGTTCAAAACACCCATCCACATGCTCTCAAGTTAAAGTTAGTCCCGAGGATGTTACAGAGCCGTCGCAAATACCCCCTTTTCCGTGGACAAAATGTACCCGGCCCTCTCCTAGAGATGCAGAGGAGACGGAAGGAACAGGATCCTGGCTGACAGACTGTTCTGTGTCCTGGAATTTGAGGTGGACAGAGTACCTCTTTGCTGCATAGATGCCCTCCGCAGCTCAGTTTTCGGTGCCCACAGCATTAGTGGCCAGAGGACAGAGAGCGGTGAGCGCTGCCGTCAGGGGTACGTGGCCTGGATGGTAGAACCGTTTCTGGAGCCGGTTGTAGTTGTGACCCTGAAGCCTCCCCCTGCTTCCTCGGGTGGTGCAGTAATCACGCTTCCTCTGTGACGATCAGAGAAGGAACAGGAAGCGCCCTAGCTGCCTGCCCTAGTACTCCCCCCACCCCGCCATTCCGCCCTTCCACCCACGGTCAAGGCTAAAGGACAGAGATGTGGGGTGCTGGCAGCACCCAGCTGGGCCCGCTGGAGGGTCAGCCCCAGAGAAAAGTGCCTAGAGCCCCAAGGATACCGCACTGGGTTCTCGGCCCCAGCGAAGATCTGATTGGCTTTGCTTCGTGGCTCCTGAGCTCAGTGGCGGGGAGGGGCTGGCGCACCGGAGGGTGAAGTGAAAGATAGACATTCGTTTAATGGCAGAACTGAGCCCCACCCCACTCACCTCTTTCCCAGCTGCTCATGGCAGCTGTGCTTAAACAATCCAGAGACAGATTTGCAAATTTTGAATTCATAACCTCACTCTGGTACTGTTCCAACAGCAGTACGTCGGGTAAGACTTAGGCCAGATCGGTACTTGGAAGGTGAAGGAGAGGGCTGTAGACCGGGTGACGAGAGTGACCAGCCAAGCCGCCTCCCCAGGGTGTCTGCCACCCATGGCAGTCTTCTCGGCTGGCAGGGGTAGCGAAGGGCACCGCACTGACAGAGACTGACCCCCCCATCCCATCCCAACACTTAGCAGGTACACGATCACGGGCAGTTCATTCAATTGCCTCCAATTATAGACTCTCCGGGAAGAGCGCTGGAGACTTGGCTTCACACTGTCTTAGCTTGTGGCTCAGGCCGCACGGTCTTCCAAGCCTGAGGCTCTTCAGCTCTTGCGGGAATAATGTCTTCACTAACTACCTCACAGAGTTGTGGCGAGACTGTAACCAGATTATCGGATGAAAATGCTACAGAGAGTGGGAAGCTCTATCAAAAGTGGGATCCTTGTTATCACCAGCCCATCAGTGCGTCCTGCTGCCTCTCAGGCCTGCTGTCTCCTGACCAGCAGTAACGCCCTCCTTCCTTCCACACCTGTTGGAGCAGAGGAATGCGGCGCAGTGTGACAGAGGGACTGGAATTACTTCTCTTGGACCCAGAAGGGAGAGAGGGGTTGATGGCAGGTGTTATTGGCGGGGGTGTACAGGATGGGGTGCTGAACAGGAGCGTCTGAGGCACTGCTACCTTCCCGTCACCCCTGGGATGACGGAGCTAAATCCTGAGGTATCTCTGGGCCCAAGCGCGATGCCTGTCCCAGCACTTCCGGCATCGTCCTGCCTACATCGCAGCAGTGTGACTGGTGCTAGCTGTGAGAGAGAAGGGGACAGAGTGACAGCTGTCACGACCGGCCAGCCAGGATGGCAGCTCCTATCACCAGCACCCCCAGCCCTGGCCGGCTCTGTTTCTGCTCCGGAAGGGAGGGATCCTGCTTGGCCTGGAGGCCTCTCATCTGCGTCTCACCAGTCTTTGTATATTTAGTACCATCTAGTTAGGTGCCTTGTACATAGTTGGTGCTTAATAAATGTTGCTTGGGCTTCATGGCCTCCGGCCCCATAAGAATCATGTTCCACTGGCCACCGGGTGGTGTTTGTGGGAAACGACGCTGGATGCCAGTTGCATGTGGCTCCAGCAGGCTCTCCGTCTGGCCTCCCTCCATCCGGGGGGATTAGACGGTCTGTCCCTCGCTCCCACTTCCCAGGCTTTCAACTCCGTGATCCCGAGTCGTTCTCACCACCTCTGACCCAGGCAGGCACGGCTCCCGACAGCTTCTGTTGTTTTTGGCTCTGGATTTCTCAGAAAGGGTAAGTTAGGGCTGCCATGTCCCGGGCCTCGCAGGTACGGGCTGACTGTCCAGCTTCCCACGATGGAAAAGATGTTGGAGAGAAGGATTGGGAAACCAGAGAGACAATTTTAAAACATTATTTTTTTTTCCCCAAGAATCAATGGGAAAAGAGAAGGGGAAATACAGAGAGGCATGCTGAGATAGCACAGCAGGTTCTCCGTGGGCGTTTCTGTGCGTGTGTGTGTGTGTGTGTGTGTGTGTGTGTGTGTGTGTGCGCGCGCGCGCGCGCGCGCGCGCGTCTCAACATGGACTGGGCAGCACGGAGCGGCGAGCCAAGGCACACTGTGCGCTGGAGTGCCAGCCCAGGGTGGATGGATGACCTTAATGAAGGGAGATGAGCGCTGGCTGTGCCGTGAAATGAGACGTGTGGAAAATACACTTTGAAAGAAATTTTATTTTAGTACCAAATGTGCCAGTGACAATCTTTAGTTAAGAAAGAAATTATGCTGACCTACAGTTCTAATCTTTGCCACTTTGTTTTAAGGGGAAAACCTCTATAGACAAGGAAAATAGTATTTATATTTTAATTCAACCTTTATCTTCATTGTTTCATTTTATCCAGGAAATTGAATAAACCACCTTTTTTGCTTTGCATTGGAAAATGTAAAATACTTGCATGCCATCGACCTGTAATATCTTCCCAGCTCGGATACCTGTAACGTGTGACCTTCTGTGTATTGTTTAGTGTACTGTTTTGAAGAGAACAAAAGAAATACTTTTGTAAATTGTAAGTGGTTTAAACTTGTATTGAAAAAAAAAAACACCTATGTTTTATTTTTCGTTTGAAGCTTTTCCATCCAAGCTAGCCAGCTGGTTAGGAATGAAGACTAACATGGCGGGGCTGGCGCTGCAGCCTGCGGGGCACTTGCTGTTGCCCGGAGTACAATCGCCAGCCTGAGGGAGAGAGTGAAGAGTAGCTTGTCTTTAAAGTGTGAAGTTGAGCATTTGTGGTAGGTTATGTGTAAAGAGCACAATGTAGGAAGTGTAAAATATCATTACTCTGATCACCTAAAGAGGACCCCAGTTGGCCCCAACAGGTGCAGTTTTTGGCTGTTTGGAATTAGTTTCAACCCTAATGCTAAGGTAAATGTAAACTGTTTTAATTAACCACAGTCTTTGTTTTCAAAGACATAATATATTCATCTGTGTCTGGAATTAGGTTTCTAAGTGAAAATGTAAAGAACACTGGGAATTAATAAACTCAGCTTCAGAAGTGGAGGTGAAGACTGTTTTTATCTGGCTGATTTTAGCTGGTGTCCCTTCAGAGCACCTGAGTGATGCCAGGCTCTTATGTTAGATGAGCTCTTTTTGCAAACCGAACTATAAAGTGCATTAATTTAATAGAAAACATAAGTGGACAATTCCAAGTATCCAGAGGAAGAAGTGACAACTTGTCATCAAAACAAAAACAAACACATTTAGTGCCAGTTAAAATGTGTCAGAATAAATGGGAACAGGAATACAGATAACTAAATATATAGTCATCTATAATATCTGCCTATATCTATCTATCTATCTATCTATCTATCTATCTATGTATATAGACACCCATTCTAGGAACTTGTAGCACTAAACACTACAATAATAAAGTTACATAGTAAAAGGCATAACCTACAGTGCCGTATTTCCCGACTTCCTATTGAACTCTGTCCCAACTTTTTGATTCCTAACTTTTATCATTTAGGCCAGTAATGAGGTCCCAAAATCACAGCAGGCTCATGCCTCGTTTCTTCTTATTTCACACTTTATTTTGAACAAGGAAATACATTGCTAGCTTGGATTGTTTAAAGGGCGCTCCTGTTAATATCCATCAATATTAAGATCTCCACTTTATGCTTGACAACATCGAGAATTTAAACAAAACTAAAGCACTTGCTTTTACATTTCCACTGCCCAGTCCCCCTGGCAGCAGCCCCCCATCCCCACCCCAGGAACTGGATACACACACACACACACACACACACACACACACACACACACAGGAGATCACGCTGGCTCGGCAGTGCCCCCAGCCCTGCTGCCCCCTCCCCGAACTCTGCACTCTGCAGGACTTGCCTGCTTCCCGGCTGCCCTCTTGGATCCGACAGTGCCTTCTGGACCAAGCCGCTGACTTTCACAGCTGATCTGCCTTAGCCTGGCTCTGCTCTGGCTGCCCCCCTTCCGCTGCAGAGTTCAGCCTCTTCGTATGGCTGTAAGAAGCAGTGAACCACTGCCCAGGCTCCCAACCTCTGCCCGACCCTGCCTGCCGGGGGGAACACACTGTATCGGGTACTCACGGAGATACTCGTGGCTTCAGCAACTGTCCCAGATGTCCCAGGATCTCAGGAGGGACCAGAAGTGTGTGTGATTGAATGAGACTCTGCTAAATAAAGTAGGAAGTTGTACAGGTGCATGACTCAAGGGATTGAGAGCTGGGTGTGCCAGCAGGTGTCTGTAACCTAGCACCTGGGAGGCTAAAGCAGGGGGACTGTTGAGTCTAAGGCCAGCCTGAACTATATAGCAAGACCCTGTCTAAAAAAACCAAAAACTAAATAAAATAAAAAGTGTAGAGGGTTGGGTGCACACCTGTAGTAATCATAGCTACTCAGGAGGCTGAGGCAGGAGGATAACAACTTCAGGGCCAGCGTGGGCAACTTAGTGAGACCCTATCTCAAAATAAAAACATGTAGCTTGCTGATGGAATGCTTGCAAAGAATATGAAGCTTAGAGTTCAATCCCTATAAGATATGTCACACATGAAGCCACTCATTTAAATGGAATTTTGAAAAAAAGTTTATTCCGTGAACAGAGATTAAAATCAGACTAAAATCGGGTCGATTCTCGCAGCTAGCTGGGGAAAGCTGACTTTATCACCTCTGTGTGTGGAGCTGAACCTGCACACATGGAAGCAGCCCCCAGAGTCAGCTGGGAGAGATTTCACCCCGGAGTGGAGGGGCCAACACCAGGAGAGAGACGTCAGCAGCGAAAGGGGAGCACTTAGGCCCAAATAGGCTCTGGAGAGGCCAAGGAATCAGTGAGATGCTTACGGTTGAGCTCAAGGACAGACTGCACAGGTGTGTAGACGATCACTGGACTTCTTGGCGCCGAGAAGACGGTCTACTGTTTACTGAGAAACAGCCTGTCCTCTGCGGAAAGCGGCCTGTTTGCTTTGGCGTGTTTATTTGTGAAGGACTCACTTAGGTCAGGCCTGACAGTCCCCTGTGCCAGGAGCAAGGGTGGCGGTCAGGAGGTAATTCTGCTTAGTACCATTGAACTTTTCCATCTTGAACAAAATTTTACAAAGTGTGTCTTCTACTTGGGTGGTTTTAGAGCAGGGTTCTCTAAAAGCCAGCATGGATTCACCTCGAATGGACAGAAAATGTTGGGAGCTGAGTGTAGAGAAGCACATGGGTTCGGAGCAAGACAAGACAGCCCCACGACATCTCTGAGAAATGTGGACAGCTGGTTGACTGGTGTAAACAGTCTTTTCCAACTTGGTTATAAGTAAACGCTGGTGAAGTAGCCATGGTGGAACTCTTTCCTAGATGGGTCTCATTACAACGTATCAGCTGTTTTTACGGAACGCGGTAGCTCCTCAGATAGTCCGGGAGGGACAAAAAATGCTTTGATGGGTTCTAGAGCTGGGGTCCTTCAAGTCTAAGCCTGCCTGTATCTAATCAGAAAATTTACAGACACTGGAGTACCGCTCCCGGTCTCTGTCTTTCTCCCCCTCCCTCTCCCTGTCCCCCCCTTGCCCTTCTCTCTCTCCTCTCCTTTCTGGGGATCAAACCCAGTCTTAAACACACTAGTAAGCACTCTACCCCTGAGCTATAACCCCAAAGCCATCATTTTCTGTTTTTAATCCAAACAAATCAACTGTAAGACTGGATGGGAAAATACCATGTCACTGCCGTCTGAGTGGAAAAAGACTGGTGTTTTTGTTGACCACAAGCTTTATGTGAATCTCAGTGAAATGTCTTTCCCTTACGTGACGTGAGAGAAAGCCTTGTGATTCGGCCAAAGCTCAGCTCCTTGCCGTGGCTTTGAGCGGCAGCTTCTCAAGTGGCTACTTCCACAGGACTTCCGCCCTCCCTGACCTTCGGCATGGTTGGTGTTTGCGTGTTCAGAGTTATTCTAAAATCTTCTGTCAGGGCTGGGGAGTTAGCTCAGTGGTTCCGGCACCTGTCTTGCAAGCGCAAGGGCCCGGGTTCGATCCCCGGTAACCACATACCATACTGGGTTTGGAGACTCACACCCCGCAGCTATCAGTACCACATACCACAGTGCCGGGAGTGGTGGCTCACGCCTGTAATCCCAGCACTCGGGAGGCAGAGGCAGGAGGATTGCTGTGATGTGAGTTTGAGGCTGAGCTCAGGGCCAGCCTGAACTACAAAGCAAGACCCTGTCTCAAAACAAACAAACAAACAAAAAAACCCTAAAATCTGTCAGCCAGGTTACTCATATGAACAGGACACATCATTTGCAGGCAGAATAAGATCTATTTTCTGAAACAAGTACATATTCTAGATGGAATCTGAGCCAAGACTGTCTGAATTATTTATTGAAATCCTATTGAGGTATAAATGTATTTAAATACTGGATGAGTAAAACGTTAAAATAATTACTAGGTTGCTAAGTCACTGAGTTGCCCAGATTGCGCTCAGATATGCCATCCTCCTGCCTCAGCCTCCTAGCATGCTAGGATTACCAGGCTTCACTCAGCTAAAATACTCAACCAGCAGACCAGCCAACCACACAAACACATAAAACAGTTCAGCATACGATGGAAGCTATCTCCCAAAGGAGTTCCTTGATGACAACAAAAGTGTCCCAAGCATTAACTGGTAGGCTCCAAGTGAGCAGCTAATGAAGTTGCTCTGGCTGGAAGGACAACACTAATTAGGACTGTGACACATCAGTGTGCTCTGATTGATTACTTTCCCCCTAACCAAACCCTGGGAACGAAGAATCACACTCTGTCCTAATTCAAATATTTTATCTACCGCTGTCAGATTTGGTTTCATGAATACATCGAACTTCAACTATTTTCCGTACTTAAGTATAATTCAGTGTGGGGCAAGGTGAGGCGCCGGCCAGGCCTGTCTCACAGAGCTGGCGGTCATTCACCACACCGGGATCTACCTCTCCCTCAGGTCACATTATGGCAGCTCCTGTGTTCGCCTGAGGTTCCGACTCTGCTGCCTTTTCATCCTCCACCCAGGTGAGGACCAGCCTTTTCTCTTTTTCTTCCTTTGGTTGTTTTTTTGGCTCTGCGGCCTGAATGTAGGCATGCTAGACAAGTGTTCCACCACGACCTGCACCCCCTAGAGACTTCTGTTTTAATTTTGAAACAGAATCTTGCCAAGTTACTCAGGCTAGCCTTGAACTTGTTACCTTCCTGCTCCCTCCTCCGGAGTAGCTGGGATTGCAAGGCCTGTGCCACCAAAGCTGACGTGCTTGAGGGGGCAGTTCTGGGGACTGAAGCCAGAGCCATTGCACTGAGAGACGTTCTAGCACCCCCTTTTAAATTTGTATTTTGCGACACGGTCTTGGGGGATCAGACTTGTACTCCTCGTCTGTTTCCCAGCAGAGATGAAACGAAGCATCCCATGTCCGGCTTGCGTCTTGCTTCAGCAGGGACTCCATTTTGACACTCTCCTTCAGAGTGAGGAGTCCAACACAGAGCAGGGATTCGTGGCAGACTTGCTGGAATCCAGAGTAAGGCAGGATGCTTCGGGTGAAATACAGAACGACCGTAGGAATCGAAATAGAAGTATTCATCTCCTTCAGCTGTGTTGGGGGGGGGTGTCCTCCTCATCCTGGGACAGGCTCACGGGTGACGCCGGCGACCTGGAGCACATGTAGGAGACACGGCAGCCTGACCTAGCGATCACACGAGAGCCCGGCTTGGGGCTCCTTGCTTCCCTTCCAGATCTAAGTAAATTCTGGCTGTGCGACTGTGCAAGAGACGTACTCTTCTGAGTCCTAGTTTTTTCACCGGTAGAAACTGAGGATAGTTGGGGCCGGGATGTGGTTCGGTGGTACCGTGCCTGCCTGGCAAGTACAAGGTCCTGGGTTTGATCTCTGGTACCAAAAAAAAAAAAAAAAAAAAAATTGAGGATACTAATTCACTCTTCGTTTTGAGGACTCAATGAGATATTAGGAATATGTAGCATAGTGCTTGGTATGTGTTAAGTGTTCAGTACATATTAGTTAAGCCTGCACTCTGTAGGAAATTGCTCTCAGAAGGCTGTTGTCTCCAAGGACATTTGAGAAGTTGACTCACAATCAGATGCTGTGGCCACAAGACTGAAGGTTGACCATCTACTTGTGACATTGTGTGACCGACTTCTAAGAGCACTGTATTTGCAGCTTTTCCTTGAATATTTCTTCCTGGAATATGCCTGTGATCCTACGACCTGGGAGGGAGGGTAGGGCAAGAGAATCACAAGTCTGAGGCCAGCCTGGGTTTATCTCGAGAGTTCAAGCCCACTTTGGGTTACATAGTGACAATCTCTCTCAGAAAAACAAAAACAAAGCCAACCAACCACACCAGCTCAAATATTCAGTGATACTCCTTGCTGGGATTAGTGGGCACCACTAGCATGAAACTCTGTGTTTTCTTAGCCTGGGCGCTGCCAGCTGCGAGAGGCAGAAGTAGATGCCAGGAGAGGTTTAGCCAGTAGTGGCTCTTACACCTCGGGCGTAGCTGGAATGCTAGCAGGCTCTTCAGTCCTCTGCCCTGGTGCATTTCTGAGAGGTGCATCAAAGCCAGGCCTTGCTCCTGGGGCCTGCTTCGTCCTGGAGAGCAGCGGGAACACCCTCAGCGGGCGAGTCAGTGAAGAGCGGGAAGACACCCTTCCCTCTTCTCAGAGCCCTGCCAGAGGCCCCCATCGCACTGAGCCCTGTGCTCCTTCCACTCTTTCCACAGACACTAGCGCAACCTCAGTTCTCCCACTAACAGCTGACTGGCTATGGGCGAGTCACTTTGAACTTCCGGGTGTTTTCAGTTTGGGCTTTTATTTGCAGTGCAGGGAACTAAGCCAGGGCCCAGGAAGGCTAAGCAAGTGCTCTGCCTTTAAACTAGCTATGTACCGGTATGAGCCCAGGCTTTTCCCTTTCCCACCACCCTCCCCTCTCTCCTCCTGTCCCCAGCCACTTGGTGCATCAATTTACTTTTTACTGTGTTCGTTAACGTCACAGAATTCTCACATTGCCAAAACTTGCCTGAGAATACAAAGAAATGGTTTCCCACACGCACTCATCACAGTCTATTAAAACTCGATTCATGGGCATTTTCTGTAATTTCACAAGCTTTTAAGTAATTATAACAAGAGGTGCAATTTAAATCTACTGCCGGTCCCCTCTTGTGTTTTACTCCCGCCAGTACCAAACCCATCGCTGGGAGTGCAGATAGTGTGTGTATGGGGGGACGGGAGTTGCATGCACAGGGAAACAGCGGGGCCTCAGTCTCGCTGTGGCCCCAGTTCATGGCTTAGCTTTTATCCGTTTTGCTTACTTTCGCATTGGTCCTTCCCAAGCTCACAGGGATGATGTTACGCACTAGCAGTTTTAGCCGAGGATGCAAAACTGGCCCTTCTTGACCAACGTCAAAGTGAAAAGGCAATCTGTTACCAAAGAGCCCGTGCTCTGCTCCCGGAGGCTCCAAGGCCGCGCAGCTGGCTGTGGAGGCCAGGACCCAGGCTGGGCCGCCTCCTGCGTGGACTACAACTCCCAGCGTGCACTCCGAGGCAGGCGTGCGCACGCGCGGGGCGGGGCCGACGTGTCGACGGCGCTGGGAGGCAGACGCGCGCGGATGGGTGGGTCTGGCTTCTCGCTCTGAGGCGGGCGCGGCGGCCAGCAGCGCTGGGAAGCGGGCGGCGGCGAGCGGTGGGCAGTTTCCGCAGGAGTTGAGGGAGGCCGGCTGCGCCAGCTAGGTGAGAAAGGCCGGGCACTTTCCCGGAAGTCGGCGTGGTGCGGCGGGGAGGTGCGGGCCTGGGCGGCTGGAGGCGGAGGGCGGGAGCGGGGCCGTCCGCCCGACGCCGCTCGTTCCCTGGCTCGGCCTCGCGGCGGGGTCGCGCGGCGCCGGGGCCCGAGGGCAGCCTTGGGGCCGGGCGACTGGTGGGGCAGCGCGGTCCTCCCGCTCGCCCGGCGCTTTTCCGCCCCGCAGCCGAGCGCTGACACCCTGGCTGCGGCAGGCGCTTCTGCCGTGAGGTCTGAGAGCCAGAAGCCGAGCAGGACCTCGGGGCGCGCCCTTTGGGTGGCGTCGCGGTCTGCAGGTCCCGCCGTGACTTCCTGCCCGGGCGCGCAGCTTGGTCGCGCAGCTTGGTCGGGCCGCTGGACGGGCTGGGTCGGCCCGGCCGAGCTGGAGACGTGACGGGCTCCTGCTTCCTGAGCTCGCACAGATCTCAGGAACAGCCACAGTTTCTTTTTTCTCTTTCAATGTTAAGAATTACGTTTCCAGCTTGCCCTTGGCTCCTCTTAACACCAAAAGTCATCTGGAAGTGAACACAGCAGGAAAGGCGATCCCAGGAGGTCGCGCTCCGCAGGAAATGGGCTGTGGAGGTCGGAGTTGGCTGTGGGAAATCTCCCTCCTTGTAACATTTTCTTGGAGCTCATGTTTCTTTTCTTGAGACCCCCTTCAGATGAACTTTTTGGCAGATTAAATTGATTAATGGATTAGTCTGTCAAAGATACTAGGGTTACAAAATATTTTGTCCGGGCTCTTTCATTCCTGTTTGTTTTTGCCTCGTAGTGCTAAGCACCTTTAAAAACCCTGTTTAAGAGCCCACAGACGTTGAAATAGAATCACCAGACTCTTGTAACTTTCTTGCTTTTGCAAATTCCTTCATTTTCAAAAGAAAGCAAATGGACTACATGAACTCTTTATCCTAGCATTCTTTCATTTTTAATATTTCATTTCTTCTATTCAGGAAACATTGGCCACATACATAATTCCAACTTCCGTCCTACAGACTAAGGAACAAAAATGGTTCTTGAGGATGTCACTGACCTGCTACTCAATTTCCTTTAGTCTTCGTGTTCGCCATTTGGGCCACCGTACTCTGTAATTAATCCCTCTTCCTGAAGTTAAATACATACAGGTCAAATGCAGTTACAGTGACTCGTTTCACTTTAATCAAAGTTTTTTTTTTCAGTCTGGGAATGTAGCTCAGTGGTAGAGCACTTGCCTGGCTTGCATGAGGCTTGGGTTTGATCCCCAGCACCACCAAAAAAAACCCCCCCAAACTAAGAATTTTCTGAGGGGCCGGGGGAGTTAGCTCACTGGTTTTGGGATCTGTCTTGCAAGCCCAAGGGCCCGGGTTCGATCCCCGGTAAACACATACAATACTGGGTGTGGAAACTCACGCCCAGCAGCAACCAGTACCACACACCACAGTGCCGGGCGGGCGTGGTGGCTCACGCCTGTAATCCCAGCCCTCCGGAGGCAGAGGCAGGAGGATTGCTGTGATGTGAGTTGGAGGCTGAGCTCAGGGCCAGCCTGAACTACAAAGCGAGACCCTGTCTCAAAAAACCTGAAAAAAAAAAAAAAAAGAATTTTCTGAACTTTCAGCTGTTGGTTCATTTGAAATGCAGGCTCAGTGCAACAGAACTGCATAGTGTAGGGTGGTGCTTTGCAAACTTTAGCGTGCACAGATATCACCCAGACCTCTGTTTCAGCCTGTGTGTCTGAAAAGTTATGCTGTTGGAGGCCACACTTTAAATGTGGATATACTTTTAAAGTTACTTTAAAGCGTTTACAATGGTAATTTAAAGATTGATACCAGTAATTGTACAAACCCACGGCTTTCCCAACTCCATTTAAAAATTAATCTATTCTTTCTAACAAAAATAATCTCCGTAGTTTTTCTACATTTTTCTTTTTCTCCTCTTGTTCTCCTTTCTTTCTCCCGATATCCTCTCAGCTTTTTTCTCTCTCCCACCTTCAGTTGTCTTCATTCACATTCCTTCAGAAGTTCGCTTACTCAGCAAATATGTGTTGTACCCTATCCTGTCCCAGTCACTGTCTTCAGTTCCTTGTGGCGATGTAGAAGACACGATTCCCGTCCAGGAGCTTGCTTCCTTTGAGATCAGGCGTATGTGTTTGTTCAGATTCAGAGCACTTGTGGGAACCATTTGTAAGGAGTAAACTTAGCAGGTGCGCATTCACTCAGAAGGAAGGATCGTCTTCATTTGTGTGGACAGGGATCAGATGAAGTCAGTCTTTCCTAATTTCCTGGTCATTCTGCTCCCCCGGCCACTTCTCTCTGTACTGTTGAAGAGTGTGACATATCTACAGAGAGTAGACATGTTAGTACCAAAAATTCAGAACCTGAGTACATGGATACATGAAAATCAGTTAGGTCTGCTTATTTTATTTTTACTCACATCACATCAATCCTCCTGCCTCTGCCTCCCGAGTGCTGGGATGACAGGCGTGAGCCACCACGCCCGGCACTGTGGTATGTGGTACTGATTGCTGCTGGGGTGAGTCTCCACGCCCAGTATTGTATGTGGTTACCGGGGATCAAACCCAGCTCCTTGCACTTGCAAGACGGGGCTGGAACCCCTGAGCTATATCCCCGGCTGAGGTGTGCTTATTTTAGGAAGGGTGAAGCATCCCTAGATGGAGTGGACAGAAGACAGGCAGCTCCAGTGAAATGGTAGGAGAAAGGGGCCCCTAGGAAGTTTCTGTGTCATTCTGTTGTTCACTGTTAACAGTTGTTTAGACTACTATCTTTTAAAAATAAAATTAGTTGGCAAACTATTCTTCATATTTTTCATTGCCCTTCACTTGAAATACAAATAGGTGGGCTAGGGATTTCATTCAGTGTTTCTTGCACCTGCCTTGCAAGCACAAGGTCCTGAGTAACCACATACATTAATGCTGAATGTGGTGACTCACCCACCAGCAATCAGTACCACATACCACAGTGATAGGCCTGATGGCTCACACCTGTAATCCCAGCACCCGGGAGGCAAAGACAGGAGGACTGCTGTGAGTTCAAGGCTAGCCTGGGCTACATAGTGAGCTTAGGGCCAGCCTAAACTACGAAGTGAGACCCTGTCTCCTAAAAAAATAATGCTTTCTGAATTAGAACAGTTGAGGGGGGCATTATTTTGTGGGCCATCAAATGGCTAATTCTGTCAACCTTATGTCACTGGCCACCCTTGCTGACATTTGATTTACAGGTTTCCTTCGTTTTATGTCAGGTCTTTTAAAATCATAAGTTTAAAATCACACTGAGAGGAAAATAGTTTAGGAAACAAAATTCTCCCAAACTTACAGCAGTCCATTAGCCGTACATTAAACTTGTAAAGAGTCACATTCAGTTTGCTCTTTGTGACAAATTAAATATATAAACCCATTGGGCTGGGGAGTTAGCTCAGTGGTTCTGGCGCCTGTCTTGCAAGCTCAAGGACCCGGGTTCGATTCCCTGGTAACCACATACAATACTGGGCGTAGAGACTCACACCCAGCAGCAACCAGTACCACATACCACAGTGCCGGGCGTGGTGGCTCACGCCTGTCATCCCAGCACTTGGGAGGCAGAGGCAGGAGGATTGCTGTGATGTGAGTTTGAGGCTGAGCTCAGGGCCAGCCTGAACTACAAAGCAAGATCCTGTCTCAAAAAAAAAAAAAAAAAAAAAAAACTAAAACCTAAATATATAAATCTGTTGTGTCTGTAACCCATTAGTTTTGTTTTGTTTATTATTTTTTGTACCAGGGATTGAACCCGGGACTTCACAATAAGCTGTATCCCTAGCCCCTTTTTATATTTTATTTTAAGACAGGGTCTTGCTGAGTTGCCCAGACTAAGCTCACACTTGCAATTCTGCTGCCTCAGCCTTTGGGAGTACTGGGATTTAGAAGGATGTGGCACCGTGCTCAGCCTTCATTAAGTATTTTACTGTAATGAAGGAATACAGTTGTTAATCCAAAGTAGCAGAGAGAGTACTCTACAGCTGAGCTGTAAGCCCAGACTGTACTTTGTAATTTTTATTGAGGTATAATTAAGATTTAGAAAATGCACAGATCTTGAGTATACAGTTCTCGTAGTTTGGTTGATTTTGTAAATGGTAATTTCTGCCAAAACAGGATAAAGATCTTTTTACTACCCTAAAATGTTCCCTACTTCCCCTTTCCTGCCCTTTCCTCATCTTTTCTTCTCCAGAGCAGCTGCTTACTCACTCTAGCAATTTCTTTTTTTTTTAGGATTTTTGAGACAGTGTCTCACTTTATGGTTCAGGCTGGCCCTGAGCTCAACCTCAAACTCACATCACAGCAATCCTCCTGCCTCTGCCTCCCAAGTGCTGGGATTACAGGTGTGAGCCACCACACCTGGCATTGTGGTATGTGGTACTGGTTGCTGCTGGGTGTGAGTCTCTATGCCCAGTATTGTATGTGGTACCGGGGATCGAACCCGGGTCCTTGAGCTTGCAAGATTGGTGCCAGAACTACTGAGCTAACTCCCCGGCCCTAGCAATTTCTGATACATGGATTTGTTTTGCCCAGTCATGTACTTTACATAAATAGAATCGCCCAGGATGTGGGTTTTTTTTTGCCATTTAACAGTATTTCAGAGTCACCTGTGTTGTGTATCAACGAATTTTAAATTGTTGAAGAGTATTCCATTGTGTGAATATGTTAAGTTTGTGAATATTTTCCTCTTTATGGACATTTGAGTTGCTTCTGGGTCTAGGCTTTTTAAAAAGTTGTTATGGGCCGGGGATTTAGCTCAGTAGTTCCAGCACCTGCCTTGTAATTGCAAGGTCCAGAATTTGGTCCCTGGTAACCATGTACAACAATGCTGCGTGTGGTGACTCATGCTCAGCAGCAATCAGTAGCAAACACCAGAATGCCAGTGTGCTGGCTCACACCTGTAATCGAACACTCAGGAGGCTGAATGTTGTGGCACACACCTGTAATCCCAGCACTTAGGCTGAGTCAGAAGAATTGCCACAAGTTTGAGGTCAGCCTGGGTTCAAAGTAAGCCTGGACTACATAGGAAGATCATGTCTCAAAATAGCCAAAAACGAACAAAAAGTTGTAATGAACATTCTTACAAGTTTCTGTTTTTTTGTTTCTCTTTATGAATGTTTAGGAATAAAATTAGTGAATTAGTGGGTGTATGCATATTTAACTTTGAAACTGGCAAGGACTGGGGCTTCAGCTTAGTAGGAAAGTGATTAATATGCTGAAGGTCTTTATGAATTAATTCCTTCCTCTCCCTCCCTTTCCCCACCTCCTCTGTTGTCTTTGTTTCTCAGTCTATCCTCCTCCCTCCCTCTCTCTCTCTCTCTGCTCTCTGTCATTCCCCTTCATCTTGCAGTCTGTGTTGCCCAGGCTGCCCTTGAGCTCCTAGGCCCAAGGGATCCTCCTACCTCAGCCTTCAGGTAACTGGGACCACAGATTGCATGCCAGTGACCAGTCTTATTGTCATCCTAGAGTAACTACAGCGTTGTACCTCACTGTGGTTTTAATTTGGGTCTTCCTGCTAATTGAGAATGTTGAGTGTTTTGTCATGTGCTAATTGGTCATGAAACCGTTTGGAGGGAGGTAATACTGAGGTCATGCCCAGGGCAGGCAAAGCAGGGCTTCTGTCACTGACCTACACATCCTTAGTCCTCAATATTGTCTTTTATAAATACTTGTTCATTTGTATGTTTCGGCAGTTTTTTCATTGAGTCATTTCTTTTTTATTGTTTGTAGAAGTTCTTTGTGTATTCTTAGTACAAGTCACCCCACCCTCCTGATTTCCTGCCCAGCCTTTCCCTCCCACGTACATGTTTTGGTATGATTGTGATCGCCATGTATGTTATTTCTTGTTCAGAGATTGAGTGGTATTCATGGATTTTACTTTCTGTGGGTCATCCTTGTTAGTAAAGACAAAGACTGCCAATGTAGAACACATGACTGGGGACTTACTTTTGGGAATCTTGAGTGCCAAGGTTTATAAAACAGACACCAAAAAGAGCTGATTTTTCAGTGACAGGGTTACTTGTCAAGGAAAGAATAACCTTTGATTTCCTTAGTTATTCTCATTTTCTCTCAATGTATAACAATATTTATTGGAATACAACTTTATACTGTATAACTTACCCATGTAAAGAGTGGGATTGGGTGGATTTTAGTACATTTTCAGTTATGAATCCATCACCACAGCCCGTTAGAACATTTCATCACATCCTAGAGAAACCTTTGGGACCCTTGGCCCGTGTGCAGTGGTCACTGGCTCTTCCTTCCAGCCCATGGCAGCCCTGCTGTCTCTATGGATTTGCTGCTTCTAGCTCAACGACACAAATGGACTCATGTGATAGGTGGCCTTTTGTGACTGGCTTATGACACCTGTGTTCTTAGACTGAAATCCAGCAAGATTCCTCCACAGATTTGCACCCTCTGGTAACCTAGAAAGTTAAACACGCCCTTGGGGTGTTTGTGTTCAGATACCTACTCTCCCTGGGGTGGGGTGGGGAGGGGAACACAGACTGCGGCTGTTGATGGTGTGAGTCCATAAGACTTGACAGGTGCACAGGTGGGGCTCCGGTATTGCCAAGTTCCTTTGGGGGTACAAGCCTGAGGTGCACGTGAGGAGGAAGTTTGGTAAACTGGGAAGGAGCATGGGCTGATGGGACCAGAGTGATGAGTCCTGACAAGTTTAACTTATTTAAAGCATAGCCTCCCGATCCTTAACACAGCTCCAAGAGCTCTCAGTTAACTTTTTAGCTAGTAGCAGCTGTCTGAGCAGCAGGTATACAGTATTTTTGTATGTGCATAGACATAAAGGTGAGATTGTGGTAAACCCTTACAGGACTGGTAACAGCTCCTTTGAGAAGGATGTCATTACTAACAGTTCCACGCTGGGTTTCCATATATCCTGGCTGCAGATCCTGCCCTTGCTGTTGTTGGTGTCCTGAGGACTGAGGAGAGCCTCCCACAGGCTGGGCCCGGATGTAGCCAGACGTGCTCCAGGGTGGAGTGGACAGGAATCTCCCTCTCCGACTCGGGCCTGAGAGTCCCTGCAGGCAGTGTGAGATCTTTTTCATTTGTGGTGGGCCCTAGTCACCTCAGGTTAGCATTCTTATGGAAGAGGGAGCTGTCCTCTTGGCCTACCTGACTTCCCTTGGGAGAATTTCTGGCTGTGATTTCTCTCCAGGGAGTGGCTGCTGCACACACTCACTCAGCTTCTTGGCTGCCCTCCCACCCGAGGAAAGCACATTGTCTTCTCCCTCTCCTCCTACTACTGAAACTTTAGTTCTGGCCTGTGTCCCTTAAGTGGGAAACCAGGGAGGCCTCTGTGCACTGGACCCCAAAGAATATTAACAGATTTTGGAGAGAAGAGGAGGGGAGATTTCAGGTGCAGTGCACAGTGTGCCCTGAGGACTGGCAGCAGGAAAGACAGAAGCTGCTGTTAGGCCAAACACAAGGTTTATGAGGTGGCTCTTCCTGGCGCCTCACCAGCCCGCCTGACCTTTTAGCCTGGGCTTTGATCTCCTTGCTGACTGGGCATCTCCTCCCCTCTGTCTAGCAACATCTATCCTCTGACCGCCCACAGTGGTCCTCCCCCACTTCTGTAGCACTAATTGCTAGGCCTGTTCTTTTGGCAGCTGATGATGTATTGCCTTGATTTAAAATAGCTTTATATACATGTTTCACTTTTCCTGATAGAGCATTTTAGTCACAGTTAGGAGTCTCAGGAACATAGTCCCCATTACTCGAGCCTGCACAGTGTAGGGGTTGGGAATGTAGTGGGTACCTGTAAGGAGCTGCCACTGGACCAGCACACGGGACCCTGCCCTCCCTCTGGTCTGTAGGGGATTCTTTTGCTTCTTTCTGTGCCTCTGCTCCAGCCCAGGATTTTCATTTTGACATTTTATAAAAAGAATCCCGCACAATGTAAGTTATCTTGATTTCTGAGTTTGGGGAGTCCTCTAAGCCTGCACCTGCCCTCCCCACCCTGTTCCTTTCTCCCCATCTTCTGCAGGGTTCCCTTCATAATCTCTCAGTGCAGAGTTTGTCCCCCAGGTTTCCAGACTGCTGGGAAGAATTAGATTTATCCACCCTGCCTGGGTTGGGGATGACCCCAGTACCAGACAGCTAGAGGAGAGGATGTGGCTAGGGGCTTGCTGAAGCCACAGCCTTCAGGACAAGAGGTGGGGGACTTGGCTAGCCTAGCACCTCCTGCTCAGGCACCTTCTCTTTTCTGTGTCTGCCCTGAATCTAACAGACTCGCAGCTCCAACACCTGTATCTCCTTTGGTGTCTGCATTGCTGTTATTGAACGTTTGACCATCAGGATTAATGCTTAGACACAGCAGGTTATTCAAAGCAATATTTAAGGCAAATTACTAGAATTTGTTATGTCTCATTATTTGGAAATACTCAACGTTCATAGCAAATTAGGTATTTTTTAAACATTTCTTTTTGAAATTGATTTTCCAATCGTGATAGAATGAGGGATAGAATATTGATAATCAAACAAGTGATAGCCAGGCATAGTGGCTCACGCCTGTAATCCGAGCACTCGGGAAGCAGAGGCAGGAGGATTTCAAGGATACCCTGGGCTACATAGTGAGTTCAGGGCCAGTCTGAACTACAAAGTGAAACCCTGTCTCAAAAATATGATAAAAATTCAACTCGACTCTACCCTAACTGTAGCTCAGTGAAGTTATGGTAGAACCAGATGCCATATCCAGGTCATTGACCTCCACGCCTGTGAGCCTCCACTTGCTATTTTATCATTATTAATATTTATATCATTTATATAATATCATGTATTAATATTTATGTGTTGCGAGCACTGTCTGAAGGACTAAGATAATGCAGAAGTACCCCCCCACACACAAAGTGCCTGTAGTGTGAGACAAAGGTATCTGGAGGGATGGCTGTGTGGTGGCAGGTGCTGAAGGAAGGTGGTGATGTGGTGACGGACATCCCGCCGGTAATGTTCTTGGTGTCTGTCCATCTTTTTTGTGTTCTCTTTGGTTGTCAACTCTCTTACTCAGTTTCTGCAAATAAATTGCTTATATTTTGTGGGTCAAAGAAGTTTGCCTTATATGAACTAAAGAAATGGCCCTTAAAAGTGAAATTGAAGATATTACTACTACTAGCTAACATTTTTTGAGCAGTGATCTGTACCAAGCACTATACTGTTATTTGTGTATTAATTCAATAGATTTAATATTTAATGAATTCATATATGAGCCCCTATGAGATATGAGTACTTTTATTATTCTCATTGAATGGATGAGAAATAGAGGAACAAAATGTTCAGGCACTGGTCTTGATGGCACATGACTATAATCCCTGCCCTTGGGAAACTGAGGCAGGAATATCACGAATTTGAGTCTTCCTAGGACAAATTAGTGAAATACCATCTCAAAAAGTAAGAGGCTTGTGATAAACCTCGGAGCAAAGCCCCTGGGTTTAGAATCTGCTCAAGTTTATAGCAATAGCAAACAATTATTCTTTGGAAACAAGGTCTCGCTGCTTTGCCCAAGCTGGCCTACAACTGCTGGGCTCAGGTGCCCCCCCATGAGCCCCTGAAACTGTCAGGACACTGTCTTAAAGCTGTTTAATGTCACCTGTTTTCAAGATGTCTTGTACTAAAGCCTCTCGGTCATCTTAGATGGACTCCTTTGTAGTAAGTTGAGATGACTGCGACAGAGAGAAATTAGAATTTATTTTTTGTGTCACTTACTGTGCCGTGCTTGTTGGATTACCTTTTGAGTCAGCGGTCATTTATAGGCTCTTGATGACTGTAACATTGTCCACACTTTTTCTCTTGTGGTACTGAGGGTTGAACCTAGGGTTTCCTACATGCTTGGCAAACACTGTACCATGGATTTACATCTCCACTCCTTTTAAAGTTTTTAAGAGACAAGAACTAATTAAGTTGCCCAGGCTGGCCTTGAATTTGCAATCCTCCTGCCTCAGCCTTTCAGAGAAGTAGACCACTTTCATGATCTAGCTACTTTGTTGTTTTCCTTCCTCTTTTGCTTCTAGCTGTGGCTTTTGCTGTCAGTTTCTTCCACTTGATTTGCTTCTCTTAATGTGTACTGTGTAGTAACATAAAATTTAAAGCATGGTAGAAATTAATTTTTAGGAGCAGTATTACTGTTTTAAGAATGGGTATTTTAAGTCCACATTTAATCTCATCCACTGTTGAATATTCTTAACGGAATCTACACTCCCCAAGAATCTGTTTTTGTATCGTGAGAATAGTAATATTTTGCAGGATCGGTATTAATACAGAATTGTATATTATTTTTATCATTATTAATTTATATGTAATTATTGCCATATGAAGTATCCAATATATAATAATTATGCATATAAAAATTATTTCCTTTTTATTGTCAGTTAATATGAGAGATTCGGGTAAATAAAAGAAATCTTTTCTTATGATGTAATTAAGATACAGCCAATTCGAGTCTGTCATTTAAAAATAATAATTGGGCCAGGGATTTAACACAGTGGTTCTGGCATCTGCCTGGCAAGCACAAGGTCCCAAGTTCACTCCCCTGTACCACGTATATAATGCTAGCCATGGTGGCTCACACCTGTAATCCCAACTCAGGAGACAGAGGCAGGAGAATTGCTGTGAGTTGAAGACTAGTTGAATTCAGGGCCAGTCTGAACTAGAAAGCGTGTCTCAAAAAACAAAAACAAAAATAATAATTTACAGTTGTGTCATAAGTGTTAATTTTAGAATGATCCAGAATGCCCATTTTAGGCCCCTATAATAAAAACTCCTAGCCATTTTGCCTCCTTCTCTGAATTAAGTTACTGTTTGCTCTTGTGTGGCGCTCTTGATTTTCCTCATTTATTTTTAAAGGGAAAATGCCCGTGGCCTCTTTTTTTTCTGTAGTTTCAGGGATTGAACTCTGGTCCTTGTGTTTCCAAAGTAGGCAGAGTACCTCTGAGCTAAATCCCCAGCTTTTTGACTGTCCTGGGGAGCAAACTCAGGCCCTTGCCCTTGTCCTCTTTTTAAAGGACCTGTCCCGTGTTCCTTGGGGACATGAGCTGGGCATGGCCAATGGCAGCGATTGCAGGGACTTCCGTCTTTCATCAGTTCTGCTTCTTCAGCCATCTCGTCTTGAGTACGGTGTCGATTTGTTTTCTGTGCACTTCCAACCTCTCCCATTTTCTCAGAAACGTTCTACCAGTTACAGGCCTCTCATTGTCTCTGTAGTTTCATATGGTTCCATTTTAAAATTACATGTGTATGTGGATTATTTATTTTTGGTCTGTGATTTTGTTACTTACGTCTTACGGTTTGTTAGTCTGCAGATTTGTACTGATGTGTACCTTCTCTCCACTTTGATCCCTCTAGTGAGTCACAAAATCACCACTTCCAGTCACACATACAACAGCAGTTTTACAGTTCCGTGTTTTTAAATACCCATTTAAAACTATCCTAAATTATAACTTAGGCTGACTTAGTAAAGAATTCAGAAGTGAAGTCTAACTTACTCTTATATCATGTTTTTAAAAGCATCTGACTTATACAGATCAACTATAAAATACAACAAGTGGGGCTGGGGATTTAGCTCAGGGGCTGTGGCGTCTGACTGGCAGTCACAAGGTCCCTAGTTCGAACCCTGGTAACCACACACCAGTGCTGGACGTGGTGGCTCATGCTGGTAATCCCATCACTCGAGAGGCAGAGGCAGGAGGATTGCTGTGAGTTTGAGGCTGGCCTGGGCTACAGTGTGAGTTTGGGGCCTGTCTGAACTACAAAGTGAGACCCTGTCTCAAAAATAAACGTAAAATAAAATAAAATACAACAAGTGTTAAATATTCTACATCTCATATTATACAAACACCACAGTAAATTCCTTTCAATAAGTACAGTAAAAGGCAGCATTTTAGATACAGGAAATGCAATTAAATAGGCACAGTCAAGACCAAAAATATAAAGTAGACTTTGTTTATCTTTAGCCATTGCCTTTGATAGGCTGAGGAGCAAGCATTATTTGAGACACCAGTGAGTCTCGCTTCTGAGACAAGGATTTCCCCAGAATTTAACTAGTCTCATAAATAGTTACATATATCAGTCTTCAGTAGGTTCTGATTAGCATTCCCTGTCTCCAGTCACTCTAGCTCAAGCCACCAAATTACTTTTTACATAATAATTTTGTCAAGGTATTACTTATATACCATAAAACCCAGCACTCACTTTCTCGCGCTATTTATATATTTATATATATATATATATGTATGTATATATTATAATATGTTAGGAATTAATGGGAATACGGTATATATGTATACCGTATGTATATAATTTAATAATACCAAATTGCCTTTTGTAGCAAAAACCCCTCCACACTGTCTTCAGTGTCATAGGGCAGTTGTGCTTCTTTCTCCTTTGGGTATCTCATCACTCTTGCTGGTTGTGGAGTTGATCTTGGCTGCATGAAGCCTCTTACTGCTCATTCCTCTGTTGTGTATGGTCTCAGTGTGGGTTCTGGGTGTTTAGTTCCTCTACCACCCGGGTCTCTTAACTGGGACCCGGGATCACCATGGTGGACAGGGCCTTCGTGAACAGTTGCCTTTTACCTGGCAGGGAGTGCATTATTCTCTCAAGTAATTGGGTTCTGTTTTTATCCCACCTGATGAAAATCACACACTAATTCCAGGGCTCATCAAACCTCTCAGAATGGTAGTACATTCCTTTTCTTGCCCACAAGGTATCAAGATATTTGTGCAAATTGTACGTTTGTTCCTCCTCAAGCACATACCCTGATGGCAAAGCTTGACAGGCCCAGACTTCCAGGATAAATTAGAATTTTCTTGGGTGTCACAGCCACTATGTCCCTGCAGACAGTGTCTTTACCATGTAGGAGTCAGGCATTGCTGTCCTGGCACGCATTAGTACCAGCTGGGCGCCCGGCTCAGGGTCAGTGGGGAGAGAGTAGGGCTGAGTGGTGCACTCTCATGTGTGGGCTTTCAGAGAAGAGCGGAGAGATGGCCGGGAACATCTGGGAAGAAGGCCTGGAGCCACTCTGTGCTGTGCAGTCTGGATCAGGGAGAAGTGCTGTGCAAGGTGAGGCACCCCAGGCTGCCTGATGAGAGCAGCAGATGCTGGGGATTCTTAGTGCAAGTAGAGAAACCTGGGACCCTAACAAGAGCATGCTTTCAAGAGAAGGAGTGTTAGAAGCACACGTAGGCCACCAGGAGCCAGATGTGTTGCAGCAAGGAAAGCAGGTAGGCAGGGAGGAGCCTGGGAACACAGTGTTTTTACTTCTGGCTTCTCTGGCTCCTGGGATCCTTCCTGTTGGCGGCAAGGTCCAGAGACTCAGGGCTTTGAAGGCTTGTTTCTCCTCATATTTCTCAGGGAAAAGGTCTTGACTTAAAAGAAAAAACAAACAAAAGACCAAAACTGGCCTCAGTCCCAGTTTCAGAGTTTCTGTTAAATAGGTCCTTTGGTCAGAAATTGGAATTTGGATATATAATTTTGTATCTCTTCTCGGGTACGGTGGCCGACACCTGTAGTCCAAGCTGCTCAGGAGGCCGAGGCAGGCAAGTTCTAGCCTGAGCAATTTAGTAACACTCTCTCACAAAAAAAGTAAATGTATAAATGTATATATCTTTAAATAATTATTTTGGCTTCATGGATTGTTTCATAATTAATGTTCAGGCTTTTCTTATCCTGTTGGGAGTTCAGCCCAGGACCTCGACTATGCTAGACCAGTGCTGTTACTGAGGTGCGTCTTTAGCCCTAAGTGCTTTTAATTGGGCAGTCTTCTAGTTCTCATTTTGTTCTTTCCAGCAACACACATTTTGCTGTCACCTGGGTGTGGTGCATATAGTTCAAAAGTCAGGGGTAATACTTGTTTTTGTTTTTTTGAGACAGGGTCTCGCTTTGTGGTTCAGGCTGGCCCTAAGCTCAGCCTGCAACTCAACATCACAGCAATCCTCCTGCCTCTGCCTCCCGAGTGCTGGGATTACAGGCGTGAGCCATCACGCCCGGCACTGTGGAATGTGGTACCGGTTGCTGCTGGGTGTGGGTCTCCACACCCAGTATTGTATGTGGTTACCGGGGATTGAACCCGGGTCCTTGCGCTTGCAAGACAAGCACCGGAACCACTGAGCTAACTCCCTGGCCCACTTGTTTTTGGTTTTTGATACACAGCGTTGAAGTACAACAAATGAATTGTTCTTTAAATTAAAAATTTAAAAATGGACATGTTATAAAACTCAGAAAGACATGAACATTGAGCATACACGCTGCCTCTGTTCTCAGGGGTCTCTGGTCCTTTCCCAGCGCACTGACTGTGTATAGTTGTGTTCAGACTGAGGAAGACCACGGTGTCTGTTAACCATTGATCTTTTGTACTGGAGGGAAGGAGGCCAAGCCGAGGAGTGAACATGAGTGGTGATAGGATGGGGCCCCTCTAACATTCCAGGGAGTGTTTCCTGAAATCAAAGCCTCGGTGGAACCTGCCTCCCAGAGGCCCCTTTCCTGATACCACATCCAGTTTCCTAATCCAGGGAGGGTGACTCTTTCAGGCAGTGTGCTGCCGTGTGCCGTGGATTCGCCACCACAGTTCCTAATCTGTCGGACACTCCTTTGGTCATCCAGTCCTAGCCTTCTCTTGAGATACATGCTTATAATCAATATAA
Source organism: Petromus typicus (assembly GCA_004026965.1). Taxonomy (NCBI): domain Eukaryota; kingdom Metazoa; phylum Chordata; class Mammalia; order Rodentia; family Petromuridae; genus Petromus; species Petromus typicus. The sequence goes on along the minus strand of PVIR01009685.1, from coordinate 26,226 downwards.
TTAATAAAACAAATTAAAATGGAGACAGTAGTTATATTTATTAAGATGTAAATTTATCTCCGAATTGAGGCAATGATTGTGCCTCTTTTAGAATTTTTATTATATCATTAACATTTAATTTTGTAATTGAAACTTCTACATTATCTTTATGACTTAAAATGGAAACGATATGTTTTAATAAAAACACTTTTAAGGCCGGGCATGGTGTCTCACGCCTGTAATCCTAGTACTAGGGAGGCAGAGAGGCAGGAGGACTGCCATGAGTTCGAGGCTAGCCTGGGCTACACAGTGAGTTCAGGGCCAGCCTGAACTACAGAGTGAGACCCTGTGTCAAGAAACAAAAAATACAAACCTTAAAGACACTGAATATACTTGTGGAGGCAATGGAAAAACAGGACATGAGCTGTAGAAATTTACTTGGTGTATTTTCTGAAAAGTATTAATGTGGTCATCCTGCTTCTGACTTTCCTCTGGTATTTAGCAACAGTGAGTGGCCCATGTTTAAGTCAATTTCCTGAGGGTGGGGGAAGGTAGGGTTTTTTTGGGTTGCTTTTTTGTGTCTAGCTAGCATGATTCAGCTTTCATATTTTCCTTTGTGCTTAAAAATTGCCATGTTAGCAGTGATAAGGGCAAGTCAGTACTATCCTTTTCAAGATGAATTGATGATACATCCCTGTCACCAAGGCCTGTGAGAGCTGGATGAGGCCTGAGTCCGTGGTCCTCAGGGAAAAGTGTGTCACTGTCCTGCTCTCTTGTGGCTGATAAGGAAGAGGCTGCTTGATTTCAGGTGTGTCACAGGCAAGGAGTTGGTTGTCAGAAGGAACCAGCGCTACCTCTGGCTGCTCTGCATCTAGCCCTGGAAGCTGAGAAGTCTGGGCCTTGCTCAGAATCACAGCACCCTCTAAGTCCACAGATCTGCTGAATCCGGCCCAGTGCTGAAAGTGACACAGCAGGCTTTTTCTCCTGAGGAATTCTGGTTTCTGTGGAGTTTGTTGTTGTTTCTCCTCTTTTGGTGATAATTAAATTCCATTGGGTGTTTATGTTTGTCACAGTTTGTTACAGAGCTAAGGCCAAAACTCTGGAGTGTTAATCAAAGAGCAATTTCATTTTCTGGCAAAGAAACGGGGCTTAAGTTTATAGTGTAGCTAAAACTAAACGCTTTAAAATCATTTGAAGACTGGAAATCTTTCCATTACATTTTAAAAAATGCACTACATGTATCTTGTCCCTATTACAATTCAACAAGATCCACCCTCCATCCAAAAAAATAAAAATTAATTTTATTGTAAAGATTTTTAAAAGTAAAATCTGGTGTGGAAAGACAAAGGCAGTAGTGTTATTTTACTTTGGGGTGGGGATAACGAAAACTCAGACCAGTAGGATGAGTGTGCAGAGTCACTGCACAGACTCTGGGGAGCCTTTCCAGAACTGTTCCGCCTTGAATGCAAAATGCAGTTATTTATATAGTAAATGGTAGAGGGCGTAAACATATGAGCGGGGTCAGTCGTGGATTGGTTGAAGTATGCACGGAGGCGGGTGGTTGTAGATTTGATAGAAGAGGCAGTCTTGCTTTTGGCCAAGGTGGAGTCACGATGAGCGAGCATGTCTGAACTTTAGTGAAAGCCTGGCTTTCACCTACACAGTAGTAAAATCAAATAGGGTAATCAAATAGGGATGGTTTAAGAACTTTTTATTATACACATTTATCTGCTGTACAGTTTGACATTTTGGCCAAGTTCATCTATTATTTTGCAGTTAATACAGATAATAGCTATGTTCTAGTTGCCAGTTGTGTTTATAGTCACTGATTTGAGAAATCTTCATATAAAATAACCTCTGACATTTTCTGTATCTTGTGAGCTTATTTTGGTGATTCAGAGTAGTTGTGGCAATCCCTTAAGGCACTTTCTACCATGTTGAACCAAAAATTTTACGTTATTAATGTGTGTCCAGTAGAAACTAAGTTTTGTAAAGGGAGAGAAAAAGGATAGAAGGGCTGGGGATATAGCTCAATGGTTCCGGCGCCTGTCTTGCAAGCGCAAGGGCCCGGGTTCGATCCCCGGTAACCACATACAGTACTGGATGTGGAGACTCACCCCAGCAGCAACCAGTACACATACCACAGTGCTGGGTGTGCTTAACATACCACCATGCCTGGTATTGTGGTATGTGGTAGTGATTGCTGGGGGTCGTGCGTCCCCATGCCCAGCATTGTTGTATGTGGTTACTAGGAATCGAACTCTGGAGCTTGCTCTTGCAAGACACATGCCAGAACCACAGAGCTAAATCCCTGGTCCTAATATACATTTCTTGAGAAGTTTTCTCTGAGCATAGCTTTTTCATTTGGGGGAATATTTTCCTTTGTAGACACATTTTGGTTTGAGGTATGATGGACCTTAGTCTTCACTGTGGCTTAGTTGTTGATACGCGGTGTTGCCAGAAGCCGGGGTTCTGTGCATCCATGGGTACTAACAGGAAGTGGAGAGGAGAAGCTTCCTGTTGTGAAGAGACACCGTGGACAGGACCAGGGAGCATCAGGATTACTGCTGCTGTTTGCCCAGCATTGCTAGTCATCACTCTGAAACTTCAGTGTGTCCAAAGAAAAGTATTGAGTTTGTACTTGTACTTAACTCTACAACTATTAGTCTCTGTCCCTATTTGTGCCATATCTTTAAGCTTTATGATCTCTTAAATTCGAGTTTGAGTAACATTTACAAAGTGAGAAGAGAAAACAAGAATCTGTTCTGTGCAGTTTTCTCAATTCTTTTCCTCTTACTCCCATGCTCCTTTTCTTCTCTCTCTGGTCTACATTTTACCAATGCAGCACCAACCTTGACGGTCAATTAAATGTGAAAGGCACTTAAATGATACAAACATACATTGATTTCAAGATGGTACATTCAGTAAAGTTGAAACATGAGAGTGTGTCAGAACTCAGAATCCACCCTCCAAAAAAGAATTCTGATTTGAAGCCCAAGTATTTCCGAAGAAATGAAATAGATGCACCTTTTCTCTACTGCATAAAATTCCTCTTGTTCTGATTGCTCTTCATCCACGCCTAGTTTATCTTAGGTTTTATATATACTTCAGTGCTTACTGACTTGGTAGATTAAGAAAATTCTAGCAAGAGAAAGAATGAGTCACAGCGATATTTCCTTTGGGAAAGAAAGCCCGGAGATTAGTCTTTTCATTATGCACTTGGAATGCATTCAGCATTTTGATTGATGGCTTAGCACTGATAAACTTTCCCAAGTCACCACCCCCATATCATATTTGGTTTTGTCTAGTGTGACTGGTAAAGGTTCTTAGGTTAACCAGTAGAAATAAAGAACTCTGTAACTTTATTACTCTGAGAGAGTAGTTCAAATGATCTCATTTCTTTTTAAAGAATTTTTTTTTAGATTGCAACAATTTTTGGAAAAGCCTCAGCATTTCCTGTTCTACCAGATCTATTAGACAAACCAGCAGCAACAATTAAAAGACTGAAAAACATTCGGTGCTGAGAGATGGTGTGCTGAGGGTGTGGCTTCCTCTCCCGCTTTGCCTTGGATTTGTGGTGCAGGTGGGATAGGAGTGGGGCCTGGGGTGCTGCTCTGAGCAAGGAAAGGATGTGCATTGCTCACTTGAGGTACAGAGTGTGATGGCGTCTTGCTGAGAGGTGGTTTTGCAGCGGTTTGAGTAGCCTATTAAGTAATTTCTGGGAATAGCCACAGATTATCAGTGGCTCCCTACTTAAAGGTTGCCCTCCAGACTCTTTTATTAAGTCAGTTCTTTGTTCTGGCCCTACAAGTTTTTCTGGCTGCCTTCAGACTTCAGGCTTTTTCTTTCCTTTTCTTTTTCTGTAGATTACATTTTAAAAACTTAAAGATGGCAGGACAGAGTTGACAACAGAGATAGGAAGGAAGAGCTATGTTAGCCTGTTTCATACTTGGGTTGATTGGTTTCCATGAGACTTCTACAGAGAACCATCAACCACTATTTTCTCGAACTTCCCTGTACAAAGCAGCTGTCTGAGACATGTGCCCCATCTGCATCAACCATTGTGTAACAAAAACGTTGCAGATAAATCCTTTCTTAGCTGAATGAAGTCTGTGCTTAGCGTGCACAGGACCCTGATTCCCATTCAAAGGAGGAAAGGAGAGAGTCAGTGAACTGAAAGGTAGACAACATCCAGTGTATTTACTTAACTAAAAAAAAAGTTGGTGTAGGCCCGGGGATTTGGCTCAGTGGTTCCGGCGCTTCTCTTGGAAGCGTAAGGGCCCGGGTTCAATCCCCGGTGACCACATACAATCCTGGGCGTGGAGAGTCACGCCCAGCATCAATCAGTACCACATACCACAGTGCCGGGCGTGGTGGCTCATGCCTGTAATCCCAGCACTCAGGAGGCAGAGGCAGGAGGAGTGCTGTGATGTGAGTTGGAGGCTGAGCTCAGGGCCAGCCTGAACTACAAAGTGAGACCCTGTCTCCAAAAAAAAAGTCGGTTTACTGCAAAAGCGTACATGTTGTGTACAACTGAAATAAAGTGGGTTTGCTTTATAGATGGTAAATGTGTACAAAGGGCTTTGGGTGCAGTGGCCTCTGCTGTGGTCTGCATGTTTCTGCCCCTCTCCCTCCTGCACCCCATGTTGTGAGTCGCAGACCAGTATGGATTTAGGAGATGGCTTGGGGAGTGCCCTGAGGACAGAGCCCTCATGAGTGTGGTTAGTGCCCTTGTAAAAACTGCTCTGAAGAGCTAGAAGAAGCCATCTGTGACTCAGAACAGGGAGGCCAGATCTCGAGGCTGCTGGCCTGTTACCTTGGAGGAATAATATTTATAAGCTGCTCTAATGGGCTAGGACACTGAATACATACCAGTTTTTTTTAATCATAATTAGTGTGGACTATACCCATAAGCTTGTAAAAAGGAAATAACCTATTAGACACCCCCCACACACACACATGCTGCTTCAGTGCCTTCACCAAGGGCCCAGTGGCCATGGTTTGGGGTCACAATGAGCTCTGTGGGGCAGCACTCTGGAGAAGCCCAGAGGATCTTCTGACAATAGTTATTAAGAGTCCTTGTAATGAAGACCCTGCTGCACTGTGAATAGAAGCCTCTCTTGAGGCTTCTCCGTCCTTCTGAGAGCTTTTCAGTCCATAAAAGAACCAAAGCCTCACATTAAGTAAGGAAAGGTCTAGATGTTTTGACTCTTAGAATCTCTAGGAGGAGATAACTTATTTTAATGGTTCCAGCTAATTCTGAGGGTAGAGCCAAGCAAATGGAAAAAGAAAGCTGATTTTAATTTTTCTAAACAAAGTAAATTGAAGCAGATATTTAGGAAAATATGAAAAGTGAACCATATCTAGTATGTATCAGTATTAAAACATTTTTATTTGAAAACAGATGTGATCACAAAAGCTTTTTCAGCATGAAAGGATGATGAGACTCCCAGTCAAACATAAAAGCAGAGCTAAATTTATGTTTATTCTTATAAGGGAGAACAATGCTGGCCAAGCACAGGATTTCCAGACAGAAGAGACCAAGGTTTTCTGTAGGATTTGGGGAAAGTATAAAATTGGAGAACTGACCTTGGTGTGTTGACAGCGCTGAGAAAGCTGAATTCTGATTGATTGGCTGCCAAGAGCAACTAGAGTCTCTTCCTGTTTGGCTAGTTTTCAGAGTTGAGTAGCTGAAGATGCCTGGTTTACAGAGGCAACTTGTTGATCAGTTTTGGATGGCTACTTATTACCATGGCCACAGAAAAAGCAGTCCTTTCCAACTTTGTGGACACGTTAATTCTTAGTGTAAAATACATGTGATAACTTGTACAAAAATGTGTATTTTAAATATTTTTGAGATGTAATGAGTAAAGAGAGCAATGTAGAGTATAGTGAATCGTCTGCCCCTATATATACTGGAGTACCTGCACCCAGTTTAGGAGGGCCACACTTTGGGTCACCTTACACATCCCCTGAATACACTGCCTGCTTCGTGCACCTAGCAGATGTTTTGATTTCTATCCCTATGGATCAGTTTTTGCCTGTTCTTGAATTCCATATAAATCAAATATGTAATGTAGTATTTTTGTGACCTAAGGTTATTTCGTGCTTTGGATGTACCAGTAGTTACCTTCATTCCTCGTAGTATTCCCTGCTTGTCATTGTGGTGCCCCTGTGCCCAGTCTTAGGAGATGACTGCCCAAGCAGCTTTCTAAGGTGCTGGAGTCCATTTGTACATTTTCATTTGATTTTTGAGTTCTGTGCTCTTTGTCCTTGTAGTTGTCATTCTTTCAGGGTTTGGCAAATGAAAATACCTGTGGTTTTTAATTAGCAGTTGATTGGGGGGGGGTTCCTAGGGGATCAAACTCAGAACCTGGTGCTTATGAGGCAGGCACAGTGCCACTGAACTATATCCCCAGCTGTGTGTGTGTGTGTGTGTGTGTTTAAGGGCAAAATTTGAAGGGAAAAATATTCTGGGCTAGTTCAGCAGTTTGCCTTTAGAGACTTAAAAATATAGTTGATATTGTTAAATGTGATCAGGGAAGTGCATTAGTTACAGCTAAGCAGATACTTTACAAAAGTGGGGAGGCAGATCACTTGGCTTCCATGGTCCTTGAGCGTGTGGTAGGTGGAGGATCACAGGGAGGACCACTCTTGGTTTGCTAAAAGAATGGAAGAAGTGTTGTGGGCCACTGTGTGCGAAGGTGGGAATGGTTGGGGATGAATCAGGGTTTGGGGTGACCTGGACTGTTGCTGACGGCCCAGCTAATCACCAAGGGGTGCTGGTCACCTGATGCAGGGACAGTAAGGGATGAAAGGCTAATATACTTAGAATAAGGAATAGAGATAGCAGACAGTAGTTTATTACTTGGGGAGCTGGGAAATGATCTTTAGTTCTCTCCTAAAGTCCACCTGGTTAAAGACCACCAGGTTAAAGACCACCTGATTTTAGCTCTATCCTGGCTAAGACAATAAGCCCTGGATTAGTCAGTATTTAGGATTATATAACATAGCAAGGGGGCATCAAGGCAAACACCAGCCAAAAGGCCAATTAACAATTCACTCTCAGGCGTTTGGGTGACTTATAATCTTGATCAGAAGCCGAATTCATAAGCCAAACCGTAATACCTAAAGCTTGCTCCATGTGATTTCAAGCTGGCTCTTGCACTGGACCTGGCAGAACATAGTGGGACCATTTGGTTTTATTTAGAGGCAGGAGAATCACGGAGAAGATGAGGCCAGCCTGCGTTATATACTGAGACCTTGTCACAAAAAAAAGAAGATTTTGAACAGCAGAGTAATGCTGCTAGTTATGGTCACACAAAAGGCTTCACAGGAGTTCACAGCCACTTTATTTATAATAGCGTCATTCCCAGTGCCCTTCAGAATCCAGTCGTGAGACGGTACCACATGGCTACCCGTTGAAAGCTTTGCCACCACAAGCGCAGGGTGGTAGAGTTGGCAAAGCTGAAGGGCTGGTTTGCTTGATGGTCAGATGCAGAGGGAGAGAAGTGAAAGTGAGTGCAGTGATGATGGGCGACAGCAGCAGCCGAATTGCTGCTGATCACATGGGAAGGCAGCAGGAGCCCAAAGGGGCGCAGCTGAGGGGAGGGTCTTGTGTGTTCGTGTGACGTGAGGAGTCCGGGAGCGAGGTCCAGACAAAGTGAAGGTTAGCTACAGTGAGGAACCAGGCTCTGGAGTACTCTAGCACTGAAAGGTGAGGAAGGTGGGGAAGGCCAAGCAAAGCAGGTCCTGGAGCCCGTGGGCAAGTGTCCTCAGGTACTGCTTCTGGCAGGAGTTGGGAGACCAGATTGGCTGGCATTAGGCGTGGCACAGTGAGGAGTGAGGATGAAGCCATGTGGGGAAAGGTGTGAGCTGCAGTAAGGCACAGAATGCAGGCAACTTTAAAGGAGTTTGGCTATCCAGGGGATAAGACCTCCTGTGAAGGCACTGAGGCGGTGTCTGAGTCTGTTTGCCACTGGGAGCATTGAGCAGTCCTGAGCCAGTAAGCGTCCTTTCACAGTCAGGCTTGAAGGAAGCTGGCCTGGCAGGAGCCTGGCTGGGCTGTCTGGAGAGGTGGAGAGGATGCAAGAGACAGATGTGAAGGTCAACAGGCTGGATCTTAGGCATGGCCCAGAGGTTCACGGAGTGACGGGTAGAGAGCGGAAAAGGTCAGCTAAGAAAGTGGGGATGATTAGACTAGGACGCAGTCTACACTAGACCCTCTTTGATGTTAGTGGTGACAAGTTTTAGAATAATGACTGATTCTCAGAAACAAATGCTGGTGAGGCTGTGAGGAAAAAGGAACCTTTTTCCACCGTTGGTGGTAATGTAGACTACTAAAACTATTGTAGAGATCAGTGTGGAGATTACTCAGAAAACTAGGATTAGAGGTCCCATTTGACTCTGCCGTTCCCCTGCTAGGTATATGCACAAAAGAATTAAAAGATTCATATTATAGCATTATATGTGTACCCATGTTTATAGCATCCCAGTTTGTAATAGCTAAATCTCGGAAACAACCCAAATATCCATCAACTGGAGACTGAATAAAGATGATGTGGTTTTTAATATATATAAAATGGAGTATTACTCTGCCATAAAGAACAGTAAGTTTGAGTCACTTATATTCAAATGGACATACCTTGAGGACTTACTCATAAGTGAAATAAATAGGTTATAGATGTGTAAATACCATATCTTTTCTCTGGTATGAGAAACTGAAGATATAAATGAGTTCAAGAATGTATGATAGGGGCCAGGGATATAGCTCAGTGGTTCCAGCGCCTGTCTTGCAAGCACAAGGGCCCAGATTCATCCCCGGTAACCACATAACAATATACTGGGCGTGGAGACTCACCCCAGCAGCAACCAGTACCACATACCACAGTGCCGGGTGTGGTGGCTCACGCCTGGAAGGCAGAGGCAGGAGGATTGCTGTGATGTGAGTTTAATGCTGAGCTCAGGGCCAGCCTGAACTACAAAACGAGACCCTGTCTCAAAAAAAAAAAAAAATAAACAATGTATGATAGATATTGTGAAATAGAAAATATTTAAAGGGAAAAGGGAGGTAGGGGTAACAAGGGGAAAGAAAAATGTGATGGTTTAAAAAAAGAAACAAAGCTCATGTGTATAAGGGTTGGGTGAGGGGTAGGGTGGGCAGGGGAATGGGGAAAAATGAGAATTAAGTCTTCTACTGTGATATTTAAATTTTTTTTTTTTTTTTTTTAGGTTTTTTGAGACAGGGTCTCACTTTGTAGTTCAGGCTGGCCCTAAGCTCAGCCTCCAACTCACATCACAGCAATCCTTCTGCCTCTGCCTCCCGAGTGCTGGGATTACAGGCGTGAGCCACCATGCCCGGCACTGTTATGTGGTACTGATTGCTGGTGGGCGTGAGTCTCTATACCCAGTATGTTATGTGGTTTCCAGGGATCGAACCCAGGTCCTTGCACTTGCGAGACAGGCACCAGAACCACTGAGCTAACTCCCCAGCCCTATTATTTATTTTTTGAGACAGGGTCTTGCTTTGTAGTTTAGGCTGGCCCCAAACTCACTGTGTAGCCCAGGCGAGCCTGGAACTCACAGCAGTCCTCTTGCCTCTGCCTCCTGGTGCTGGGATTACAGAGATGAGCCACCAAGCACAGCACTGTGGGAATGATTGCTGATGGGAGTGAGTCACCATGCCCAGCATTGTTGTATGTGGTTCCTGGGATTAAACTCGGGACCTTGTGCTTGCAAGGCAGGTGCCAGAACCACTGAGCTAAATCTCCAGCCCCAGGATCGTCTTATTTTAAATATTTTTTTACTTATCAGCACTCAGATGGCCAAGGCCGGAAAGTATTGGTGTCAGTTTTGTAGAGGGAGACATGTGAAAATGTTGAACAGGGGAAACTGGAAAAAAGAAACAAAAGACATATATAGATACATCTGCTTAGAAGGCCTTGACATTTTACAGCCAAGAAAACTTTCGCTATTTTTTGGCCCCAGGCATTATTTCTTTTTGTAGGAATATTTGTAAACACAGATGATCCATGTCTATGACTGGAATCTGTAGAAGTCCCTGATGTACTTCCCATGTTGTATGACATAGTTTAAGTGCTCCTTGCTGTGGCACAGTCTGCTTGCCGACTAACCTACAGTGTTTGAGCCTCTTACCTGAGGAAATGACAGCATCCCATCCTGTAGGTGCCCTCCTGACCAACCTTACCAGGCAGCGGCTGACATTTTGAGTATTTTACTAAAATGCTTTCAAGATGGTGAATTGTTGTTTTAAAAATACCTGTTAAATCAGGTGGTGGATTTGTGCAGATGTGCTGGGGGCGGGGGAGGGTGGGAGGTTGGGTTGGGTTGGAAATGATCCAGCCTTGGGCACATGGACCAGCCCTGAAAATGAAGCTACCACTTGGTGATTGATATGCACTTGCACACAGCCACATGCACATGCCTTCCAGAAAAAGATTTGCCTCTGAAATGAGGACCGCTCTCTGTGTGGAGTGTGCTGCTGTCCCTCTGTGAACATTGTCCCACTGTCTGCCTCGATACTTAGGGTGAAACAAACACTCCAGGAATAGCGGCTCTTCTCGGAGGGGAACTTAACTTTGATAATACTGTATTATAATGTCTTTGCCCTGAAATTCAGTTACCAGAAATTCTGAATCCTTGCTGCTGTCAGCCATCTATTTTAATGGATTTGACATTCATTTCCTCTTCCTCTTCCCCAGTTGATTATTTTGCAAACAAAAGATAGAGGGTAAAGGCCTGCGTGATCTCTAGAGAGAGATAGGCCTTAAGAGACTGCTGGTATGTGGAAAGAGCAGTTCCTTTACCCTAGTGCATGCCAGATGTAGTGAGGTGAGCGAGCATAGAAACTGAGACATCTTCTTTTCTTTTCTTGTAGCTTTAAGACAAACCAAAAGTCACTTCTGTCTGCACCACATAGCAGAAACCAGGGGACGCCCATACTTTGAAGCATGGCACTGCCATTTCGGAAGGATCTGGAGAAATACAAAGACCTAGATGAGGATGAGCTGCTTGGGAACCTGTCAGAGCTGGAGCTGAAGCAGCTGGAGTCTGTTCTAGATGACTTGGACCCCGAGGTACGCACTGGCTAATGCAGATGAGTAACGGCCTTCTTGGCCTTCCCTGGCTGGCTCCCCTGCTTACCCAAAGCAGCTGGTACTGTGTGTCTCTCTGTGTCCCCTCCACACCTCAGAACGCTTCCCCACACCCTCCTCCTCAAGCATCTCTAAGGGTGCTCCAGTCACAAGTGGCGGGCGACTGTCCCTCTGTGCTGTCTCTGTCTCCAGCTGTCCCGGGACAGCTCTGCACTCAGTGTCTGAGTCTTCAGGGTCCTACTGAGAGGTACTGAGCATGCAGCGTCAGTTCCTGCCATGTAGCGGGCAGCTGTGCCATAGTCTCACAGTGCTGTCCCATCCCCATCCCTGGCAGACCCAACACACCGGCCCCACAGAGCCCAGCCCCCTCTGGTGTGTTTGGAACTCATACACGAGCCTGCAGTTGGGCCTCTGCGTGGTCGGTGGAGCTTGTGCCATCTGCCCCTCACTCTGTGACAGTGCACAGCAGTGCTGTTGGATGTGCATTGGCACCGTCTTAAAGCTGAGCCAGTAAGGTGGGACCACCGAGTGTGTGCATGTGCTTTGTTTTTTAAGGTGGCCATTATTTGTCGCCTAAATTATGAGGTGCAGGTAGAGATCTCAGCCCTTGTGTCGTCAGCAGGTTCAGAGAGGGGAAGTTGGGGGGAGAGCAGTCTGGGGTGCTGATAGTTGGTGTTAGTCCCCCACGTGCCTCTATGAGCAGTGTTCACTTAAGTGGAGGGAGTTGTGTTCTTGTTTGTTTTCTTTGGGTGCTGGAGATTTATTCAGCAAAAGCTGGATGCATTTCCATGCCTGGGAAATGTATTACTATAACAGAGTTCTTCTACATGGGAGAAACACTGATAATGGCAATTTTTCTTCTCTTTTTGGTTTGTGGTATTGGAGGTTGATTGAACTCAGGGCTGTCACACTGAACTATATTCTCAGCCCTTTTTTAGCCTTTTTGTTCTTTTTTTTTGAGGCGGGATTTTGCTGACTTACACAAGATGGGCTCCTGTCTCAGCCTCTCAGAGTGCAGGAAATAGTCATATTCCACAACATCTCTGGAGGAGGGGGTTGTGACAAGGGCTCTCTGTGCAGTCCAAGCTGGCTTTGAACTTGCTATGTAGCTAACACTGGTTTCTCCAGAGTGTGGGGCCGAGGGTATGTGCCAGCAGACTTCATTAGAATTTACTTCTCTCTCTTTTTTTTTTGTTTTGTTTTGTTTATTTGGGGTTTTTTTTGTTGTTGTTTGAGACAGGGTCTCTTGTAGTTCAGGCTGACCTTGAACTCACTGTGTAGTTCAGGTAGCTCTTCCTCTGTCTCCCGAATGCTGGGATTACAGGCGTGAGCCACCACTCCTGGCATTGTGTTATGTGGCACTGGGGATCAAACTCAGGACCTTACGCTTATCAGGCAGACACCAGAACTACCGAACTAAATCCGTGGCCCTCGTTTGTTTGTTTTTGAGACAGGGTCTTGCTCTGTAACCCAGACTGGCCTTAAACTCATGGCAATCCTCCTACCGCAGTGCTGGAATTAGAGGTGTGTGCCATCACACCTGTCACTAGAGTGTACTTTCAGTGGAGTTTGGTTCATGGGTTTATAAGCTCTTAAACCAGTTAGCTGGCATATATTTTTATGGTGAAATACTATATTGAAGGACTCAGGATTTCAGCTCTTCTACGTGGGGTTGGGGATGGGGGAAATACTAGACATTGAACCCAGGGCTTCTCCACTGAACTACATCTTAGCACTTTTAATTTTACAACAGACCTTCAAATTACAACCAGCCTGACATACAAACAACTTGGGTTACAACCGGAATTTTAGTTAACTTACAACCAAACTGTTAAGTTACAACCCAGATGCTGGCCTGTAGTGCTTCCAGAAGGTCTTAGAGTCAGAGTTAACCCTTAGAGAGTTCTGGAGGGAACATTACAAAATCCTTTCCAGTGCGGGGTGGAGAAATCATGGGCCATTGTCTCTCTAAGGACACAGATCTGCCTGTACACAGGAGAGATTTTAAAGTCTGTGTAGGGGAGCTGGAGCCTTCATTGAGCGACTTGAATTACAACCAGCTCTTGGGAACAAATTGAGTTTAAAAGTCAGGGTCCACTGTACAAGGTCTTGCTAAGTTGCCTGGCTGGCCTCCTGTCTTAGCATCCCAGAGTGCTGGGTGACAGGTGAGCACCACCACACCCTGCTCATTAACATATTGTAAAGCTGTATTATTTCACATGGGTTTGAGCAGGCAAATGGATTAGTGCCATTCTATCCCCAGCACCATGAAGTGGCAGTGCATATGTGCTTGCTTTATGGATGGAGAAGAAAAGTGACTGCTAATCAGTTTGTTTCCATAGCGTTTTTATTTGTTATTATCCTAGAATTTATTGAGTGAGTGGGGGCCTCCTGTAATCTTATGGGACACATGAGTGAGCAAATTAGATGTGACCTTCCCTCCTGATGCAGGCAAGGTGACTTTGATTAAGTACTCACACAGATCTAAAAGAGGTGAGTACTGGGAGGGGTACCCTGAGAGGTCAGGAAAAGCTTGCCTGGGAGAGTGAAGCTGCAGTCTCTGAGGACTGGGTGGAGGGTGGGCAGTGCCCGTGAGGGGAGGCTGCCTCTGAGGGCTGCGGTGCAGGGAGCTAACCAGCTAACCGCAGCCCCAAGGGCGAGGGAGGGCGCGTCAAGTGGAGCGGGGAGACTCAGACTGAGATGGTGGGAGTGAGCTGACGGGGGCACCAGTGGGAATGCTCGGTCCAGAGTCTGGTACATTAGTGGGCTGGAGATGGCAAAGCAGTGCTCAGGTTCCATAGGAAGTCCAAGCAGAGGAACCCTTCCGGCTGAATGGGATGGGTGTGGTTCTTACTCTGACTTCACAGGCTGGAGGCAGGAATCTTGGGTTTCTTTCTAATGGTCCAGAGATAGCTGTGCTTTAATCAGGGTTGAACCTCCTTTGTGGTGCATCTATAGGACTCACCTTGATGTGAAATAAGTGCTGCTGACTTCTAGAGGACACACACAGACTTTATGAGAATTATTGTTGATCTTCACAAGTGGTCAAATTGGAAGAACTGTCATTTCTGGTTTCCATTTGCCAAATGCAGTCACCACTCAAAGGGAAGATCATCCTGTTCCACTGTTGGGTCCAGCATCACAGCCAGTTCTGTGGGGTGGCAAAAGAGACCCTTGTGTTTTAGATACTGTGAGGCCTGCACAGTGTTAACGGTAATTGTTGTGTGTACTTCCCATGGCTCACGGCTGCGCATGGACACACAACACAGAGTGGGAGCTTCCATGCTGCCGTGGTGAACAAGTCCAGGTTAACCTCCTGGTTCTCGCTGACGGGATGTGATAGACATATATATGAGTCTGTATGATTACATGGCCATCAGTACAAAGGAGTACATATAGGAGTTGTTCAAAATGCTTTGGTGAAAGAATTATTCTACATATGTATGTGCTGAGTAGTTATTAAGCATTAAATTTTTAAAATTATAATCTTTGTTTTTTCTGCTAGTAGCATATTTTCTGAAGAAAATATATAGATGCTCATTTCAATGATAATGTACATGAGTTCTACCAAATTTTTAAAAAGAGTGATGTTTGGAGCCTTTTCCATCCCTGCTGTTAAATCCCACGCTGTGGCGTCTAATGCCTATCGCACTGTAGACTAGAGCTCCATGCGGGAGCTCTGTGGAATTCAGAGCACCTGCCGGCTTCTTGGTGGTTGTAATGGCTGATTCACTCTCTGGCAGAATGCCCTTCTGCCTGCAGGGTTCCGGCAGAAGAACCAGACGTCCAAGGCTACCACCGGGCCGTTTGACAGAGACCACCTCCTCTCGTATCTGGAGAAGGAAGCGCTGGAGCATAAGGACAGGGAGGACTACGTGCCCTACACTGGGGAGAAGAAAGGTGAGCCCGGACGTTGGGGTCAGGTGGGAGCACAGAGGTTCCTTCGTGTGGACGGGCCTGGAGAAAATCCGGCTTGAAGAGTTGCATTGTTGGCATAATACAGTTTACTTTAAAAAGTATTAAATGGCCTGGACACTTTACTTCCATTTTTATCCATTTGGCTAGTGGGGTTTCCATAGTGATTCATTAATGTGGTTTTATTGCCCAGTGGTGTTTGTGTAATACCCCCCAGTTCTCTGTTGTTGGAAAAGTGCTGACATAAATTTTTCTGTCTAGTCATGTATTACAGAGGACAGATGATACTGAACCACACTCAGTTCTAGCTCCTTTCTTTAAGTGTAGTGCCATAAAATAATTCATGTCTCCGGGCATGATGGCACACACTTGTTATCCTAGCGTTCTGAAAGCTGAGGCAGGAGGATTGCACAAGTTTGAGGCCAACCTGGGTTACATAGAGTTGGTCTGAACTATGTAGTGAGATCTTGCCTCAGAAAATAAAACGATTGCTTTCAGATTTTCAGAGTATCTTCTAGAAAGACGGATGCCCTTCGTTTCTCACTTCCCTTCTTGATTCATGGTTGTGCTTGCTGATGTGCTAATCATTATTTTCAGGACATTTTTGGAGTCCAGCTCCCTCTCATTGCAGTGTCTTGACTTATGTACCCTCCTCTGTGGAGATGGAGTACAGCTGTGCTCTTGAAAGTTCTCAGTACACTGTTGCTTGAAGGAGATGGCGGAGGTTTCTCAGCTGCCACTGGGGTGCAGAGCACAGCTGGGCTAGAGAGACAGATTGACTATTCTGTCCCTGGAGGGGAAGGACGCACGGAGGACCTGGGGGCGGCCGGGAGGACCTGGGGCGGCCGGCCCTGGCCGAGCTGCAGTCGGCTCCTCTGCCCGCTGTTTCTGTCTCTGCTGTGGCCCAGAGCACAGTGCTGTGTCCTAGATGCGAGCTCTCCACTGGAGAAGGGTGCCCGTTGAGGTCTCGGCCAGCGCTGTCTCGTGCCTACCCTGGGATTTCAAGAGCAGCTACAAAATTCAGTTTAGAAGCCAGCCTCCATCCACAGAAGCAGACAGTTAGTAAGTGACTTGTGAGTGGGTTACCCACAGGCTCTGCATCAGGCTTTTTTAGAACCATCTGTCACACTCTCCCCTCCTTTCTGCTTTTCTTTAGAGAGAGACGTGCATGTCTACAGGTGTTCTGGGGGCAGAAACCAGTCTTAGGTGGAAGAGGTCAGTCTTTGCTGAGGCCCTCCATGGGCCAAAGATAGCCACTCCACCCTGGGGTGACCTGCTTTATTCAGAGTCCTCTGGTTTAAAGTTAGTCTCAGCCAGCAAACACCTAAGCAGATGTGTCCAGAGTGGCCCTTGTCCAAATATGCTGGCACCAGGTTGGCATAGGAAATCAGCCATCACTGTGTGCTGCAGATGGGAACGCCATTCGTCAGGAGTGCTGAGCACCAGTGCTCAGGGTTGAGTATGTGAGCCATACATATAGGCAGGTGCCTGACCTTTTTTGTGTTATCTCAGGAAGGTAGCTGTTCAGAGGTGCGTTTGTACAGACAGACCTGGAACAGCGTTTATAGCTCGACCTTGCTTATGTAGAACAGTTTCATAAGTAGTGTAGGTGTTCCGTCTTTATTATTGTGTTTATTGCAGGTGGCCACTGGGGTATAATCAGGAAAAAAAAGTGGAAGAAGAAACAGAGGATTAGAGGTCAGAAAACTATGGAATTTGAGGACAAAAAGAGAAAATAAGAGATGTAAAAATACCGAGTTTGTCCCAGGCTGACCTAGGAAATGTCCTAAATGCTGTTGTTTTCTGATTTTCAGTTACCTTGGAAACAATATCAGGATTAGAGGACATAAGAGAAGAGGAGTGAATAGTTAGTGGAAAGCAGGAAGGGGGGAGTAAGAGGTGACAGACTGTGTATCATTTTCCTTTACTGCAACGCATCCCGCGATGTGCAGGGTATAGGACAGAAGGGTTTTTCTGGGTCTGGCTTCAGAACGCGGCCCACTGGCTCCATGTCTCTGGGCCTGTCAGGGTGGAACCTGATGGCAGAGCTCTAGTTCAGTCCCTAAAATGTCCGTGATCTCTAAATGCTAACCTTTCCTACAAAAATGAGGGGGCTCAGCCCCTTGGGTCCTGTTAGCGGTCTGTCTACGGGATGCTTACAGTAATAGCTCTGAGTTCAAAAAGCTCCTTTCAGTTAGGTGATTCTCATAACACGTTCTTCAAGAACCATCAGATGGGGCTGGGGGTGTAGCTCAGTGGTTCTACAGCCTGCCTTGCAAGTGCAAGGTCATGAGTTGGATCCCTGGTATTAAAGAAAGAACCTCAGACGACCACAATAGCAAGGCATTGAGAACCATGCAGAGGACTGTACAGTCATAGCTAGCTGCTTTCTTGTAGTCAAAATGACGATTAATTGTTACACTTGTTATTCTTTCACCAAGAAGACATATCCTGCTTCTGAAGCCAAAATGACACTGGCTAGAATAAGAGGAAATCCCCATAAACTGAAAATTGCACTTGATCAAGAACAAAATCCTCAGACCCCTAGGAACCTATTTCTGGTTTTTTTTTTTTTTTTTTTTTTTTTGAGACAGAGTCTCGCTTTGTAGTTGAGGCTGGCCCTGAGCTCAGCCTCCAACTCACATCACAGCAATCCTCCTGCCTCTGCCTCCCTAGTGCTGGGATGACAGGCGTGAGCCACCACGCCCGGCACTGTGGTACTGGTTGCTGCTGGGGTGAGTCTCCACGCGCAGTATGGTATGTGGTTACCGGGGACCGAACCCGGGTCCCTGCACTTGCAAGACAGGCGCCGGAACCACTGAGCTAAATCCCTGGCCTGGGAACCTATTTCTTAATGCCACAACCTTGTCACTTGGAAAAATATTTGGCCCCAAGCTCTCACGGTTCTTACCCCTCCTCTGGCTGTGCTGAGTGGGAGCCCTCCCCCACTGCAGAGTCTCACTCTGTCTTCAAGGACTTTCTCTCTGTCTCTTACTCGGGATGGAGCTGGTCTGCCCAGATGGTGATGCACTGTCCTCAGGAGTGCTTGGCTGCCATCTCATCCCTTCCTGCAGAGCGCTTCTGTCGTTGTAGACCCTGGGGTGCAACCATCTGTGCACGCTGTCCTTGTTCTTTCCTTGTCTCCCAGACAGTGGGATACCCTGGGACATCCTACCCAGAATCCCATGTACACTGCCCTGCTTTTCCAAAGATAATTGTCACCAGGTTGCCAAGGACTTTCCATATACTCTACAGCTATATCTCACAATCACTACACTGCCCAGAGCTCTGATTCTATTACAGTTTCTCTTGTTCCAAAAATGGCTTCCCTCATTGTGCTGAGAACATGATTTCTTTGGAGGAAACTGGATCTCTTAATAAACCAGAAAGACCATGGTTAAGACCTACCTGGGTCAGCAGGATTGTGTGTCAGTGGGGAGTCACGTTCCTTTACACTGAAGGTAAAACTGTCTCTTATTTTGTAGTTATATTTGCTGAGTCCTACATGTCCCTTGTCTACCTTTGAAAAGTCCCCTTTTGAGCAGTGAAACTGACATCTGAAGTGGAGAGCTCAACTGGTTTGTGCAGACACTAGCAACCCCTAGCCTGGCTGCCTGGCTCTCTGGCATCACCCACTGTACCCCTCCTGGCAGGGACGTAGCCAGGGCAACTCAGCACTCAAGGCAGACCTTGGTTCTCAGGAAGGCTGCCTGGAGAACAGGCCCGCCCTGGATGGAGGTCATGGACATGGACCAGTGAGCACTGCTTTAAACTGTGTCATGATCGGGGTGTGAGGCTATGTAGTAGGGGTGCGCTTTCAAATTCTGTCATCCACATCAGCTGACCCTTTTGTTACCACGAAATCACCTTCTGTACTCCTGGTAATGTTCGTAGTGCTTTGTCTAACATGAGTAGAGCCAGTCTCACTTCCCTTTGTGCGCGTGCAGGGGTGGGGGTGTTGAGACAGGGTTTCAACTTTTTGTAGCTTAGGCTGGTCTTGAGCTCAGCCTTGAACTCACAGCAATCCTTCTGCCTCTGCCTCCCAAGTGCTGGGATTACAGGCGTGAGCCACCATGACCTGTATTGTGGTATGTGGTTCTGATTGCTGGTGGGTGTGAGTCTCCACGCCCAGCATTGTTGTATGTGGTTACCTGGGATCGAATTTGGACCCTTGTACTTCCAAGCAGGTGCCAGAACCACTGAGCTAAATCCCAGGCCCTGTGCTGGTGTTTGTTTTGCAGATGGCACAGCCCCAGGTATGGAACCCAGGCTGATACTTGTGAGGTGTTAGCAAGCCCTCTGCTGAACTACGCCCCAGGCCTGCTTTCTCTTCCTTAAGTGCTAGCAGTGTGCATGATGTATGGTTTCTGTTTGTCCCTTTTGTCCTGCTTTTTGCCTTTCTTTGGGGGGAGGTATTCATTTGTTTTTTTGTATTTTCTTTTTTAACTTTTAATACCTTTGTCTACTAATTTTGTCGTCTGTCTCTGCTAGGTCAGTTTTGATAAATAACTTCCCCTCTAATGGTTTAATTTTCCTGCTTCTTGGCAAACAATTTTCATTTGATTGTTTCCTTGGTTTTTTTGAGACAGGGACTCACTGTGTGGTCCAGCCTGGAGTGAACGTGTGGGTGACCCCATAAGTACTGACGTGTGTCTGGGATACCATGAGGCTGCTTGAAAGCAGCTTGCTGCATTAGTCTCGCTTTTAAGGTTGGGTAGGTGGGATGGAAGTATCGTTTAGCGTGAGGCCAATTACTTCCCCACTACTTCCTAGCTCCCTACCCAGTCGTTGCCCTGTGACTCCTGAGGTTTTTCAGGCTGGCTGGTGGGAAGGGGTGCTCTTCCTATTGCTGTGTGACACCCCCGTCTTTCAGGTGACTTTTCCCTTGGCTCTCATGCCTGTTCCACACAGCCCTCTCCTCTCTGCTTCTCTGCCCTGCAGCTGCTGTCCACCTTGGTCTGGGCCTCAGCTTTGTCTCCTAAGCTGAGTTTGGAGGCTCAGCCTGAATCCCTGTTCTGCATGGTGGGCATCTTCTCTAGGCAGGGAGCTAAGCAGTTAATGGTAAAACTCATGCATGTTCAGCCAGCCGGTCTCTGTCCACCACTCTTCCCCTGGGATCACTGCCCTTGCCGCCTGATGATTGGTGTCTTGATGTTGCTTTGCATATTTTCCATTTAAGGCTGTTTGGGCATCTCAGGAGATCCTGCTGTGGTCTGGGCTGGGAGCTGACGTCTCAGAATAGGAGACTGTAGACTGTCTTTCCCAGCTAGCAGATCAGTGCCTGTGTTAGTCAGCTTCCCAGCACGGCTGTGTAAGTAGCTGACTCTTAGTCGGGGCAGGGTGCTCAGTGTGAATGGGTAGCCTGCTGGTTTGTGTCCGTCATGAGGCAGCACATGGCAGGACACACAGCTGAGAAAAGCTGGTCCCACCATCCCTTCGGGCCACCCCTTCTTGGGTCTGTCACCTCCCAGGAGGGCCTCCAGGGGGCTGGGCTTGAGGGTGCATTCGAACTCTATAGTGTAGCACTCCCCAAAGTAAGGAATCTCTTACTCAGTTTTTCTTTGTGGTCCTTCTAGCTCCTCAGTTCACACAAAGTCACTAAGTATTCAATTCAGAGCATTTATTGGTGACCATATTATGGCATCAAGCAGGTGTCATGTGTGTCACAAGTAAAACAAACCAAAAACAATGCCCTTTGCCAGTCTGGCCCTCCTCTAGTTCACTGGGCTTGAGGTGTGTACCAAAGCCCCCAGAGATGACAGTGACAGTTGCCTAGAATCACTTTTAAAGCAGCCTTTAAACAGGAACATTGTCTATAGGAAAGAAATAAGTAAGAAGCACTTCTTATTCTTGGTGATTTTTAATTTTATGTTTAGCAGGGGTGGGTCTCTGGCTAAGATAACCTTAGCATTCTGTGTCACTGTAACTTAGCTCACTAGTGAAGGGAGGACCCTGACAGTGGTTGTCCACATGGTACACAGGATCTCTTCACAGTGTGATCTGTGACAATCACAAAGGCCTTGGCAGGACATCTCACCACGCGTGGCATAAACATGGGTTTGGGTAAGTGCCACACATTGCACTTAGCCTTTAGTTCTTAGCCATTAGTTCTTATCTTAGTTTATTTTGTTTCCTTAGCTGCGGTTTTGTAATTGCAAAACCATTATTGGACAAGTTCACATCACTGCAGAAACTGTCTCAGTTTGCAGTCAGTCCCCATTCCCACTGGAAAGCCCTTGGCAGTCCCTGATCTGTCTCTCTCTAATATGCTTGTTTTGGACAATTCATACAAGTAAGTGGAATTGCACAGCACCTGTTTGTGTCTGCCATGTTTCATGTGTGTAGTGATTTAGAGTTTCATCTGTGTCTTAGCATGCATCAACATTCACTTCTGTGAGTTCCCCCTCCCTTGTGCTAACTGAGACCCTGTGCACGCCGAACCTTTGCTGTGCCACAGAGCTGTACTCTCAGCGGGGCGTTCACTACTCTCTAAAGACAGTGATGTTCTGTTACTTAACTGCGCTGCATTTGGTTTAGCTGTTGATCAGCTGGTGGACAGTTGAGTTATTTGCACTTTTTCATTGTTATAAATATGCTGCAATGAACATTTAAGTGTAAATTGTTACTGTAGACATGTGTTTTCTTTCCACTGGTATAAAATGTGGAAATGGAATTTCTGGGTCACCAAGTATCTTGGCTTTTCCACACTGGGACCAAAATACCTGACAGTGTAGAGCTTAGAGGAGGAAAGGTGATTTGGGCTTGTGCCTTCAGAGGCTTTGGTTCTTGCCAGCTGCCCATTGCTGTCAGGCCTGTGGAGAGGCCAAGATTGTAGCCAAGGGAAGCTGCTCACCTCAGAGCAGTCAGGAAGCACAGCAAGAAGGAGCCTAAGAAGACAGGCCGTCCGGCTGGCAGAACTCCTCCAGTCTGTGCCTGGCCAGCTGCCTCCTCACCCGGTTCCACAGGGCGCACCCACCCTAGTCAGCCCCGCTGTAGGCCTCGCCTCTGAACATGGCTCATTGGGTCAGGAGCGCCTCAGAGTAAACTGTCTTCAGTGCTAAGCAGTGTCAGGAACCACCAGACTGCCTTCCGAGTGTGGCCTCACTGACCATGTCAGCAGGGACATCAGTTCCAGTGTCTCCATATCCTTGCCAACACTAGTTGCCTGTCTTTGGTTGTGGGCCTGCTAATGTGTGTGGAGTGACCTTATAGGTTGTTTTTATTTTGCTCTGTTTACTGTGTTAGAGTTTCCATCCAAGACCTTATGCTTGTTAAGCCAGCACTCTGCCTGTGAGGTACACCCTTGCCCCTCATTGTAGCTTTGATTTGTATTTCCCTGGTGACTAATGCTACTAAGGGATTTGCTGTTAGACATCTTTACATCTGATAGTGTTGTCTATTTATTACTGATTGGTAACAAGTTCTTTGTCAGCTATGTAGTCAGGATCTTGCTGTATATTATAGGGCCCTAAGCTCTATCCTGCCTCAGTCTCTAAAGTGCTAGGGTTACAGAAGAGTACCTCCACTCTCAGCTAATTCATTTTCTTGATAGTATAATTTGCTTTGCAGAGTTTTTAGTTTTGACATAGTCCAATTCATTTTTGCTTTGTCATTTTAATATCATATGTAAAAGTCAGTAACTAACAAAACATGGATATATACTCTTAGTGTTTTTTTCTAAGAATTTTACAAGTTTAGCTCTTACAGTTTAGACTATAATCCATTTTTTAATTGATATTTGCATTTTTTGTTCTTTTAAAATTTTATTAGTACATGTTTGCAGTACATAATGATTGCATTTATTGCAAGAGTTAATATGTGTACCTAACACATCTTAATAATCTTTCCCCTTTCCCTTCCTTCCCCTACAACGAATATTCATGTATATTGTGAGGTAAGAATTCTGTTTTATTTTGAGGAGAGAACAGTCCAGTTCTCATAGCACAGTTTGTTGAAACAATATCCTTTCTCCATTGAATTATCTTTGTGTTATGGAAAAATCAGTTGGCCACAAGTATAAAGGTTTATTTCTCAATTTTCCACTGACTTAAATATCTTTCCTTATGTATCACAATACTTTTTTTTAAAATTGAAATATTTATTGGTATGTTACATCTACACAACATGATTGCACTCAGCAATGAGAATTTGTACCAGTATATGACACAACTTAAATCTCAGGGGAAAAAAAATCAGGATACTTTCTTGATTATAGTAGATCTATATTAAATTTTAAAGGAGGCAAATATATGTTTCCCTTTTTTTTTTTTCAAAATTGACTCTTTGATCCCTTAGATTTCTGTTTTTCTTTCTTTCTTTCTTTCTTTTTTTTTTTGTACTGGGGATTAAACTCAAGACCTTGCACTTGCCAGGGAGACACAGTACCACTGAATTATATGCCCAGTCCAACTCCTTGGATTTCCATATGAAATTTTAGATCAGCTTAGTCACTGTATAAAGAGACTTTAAATCTATAAGTCAGTTTGAAGAGACCCCGTATATTTTGTGTTCCTAATAGTAAGTATAGATCCTGCCTAATTTCTCTTTTCTTACAGAATTAATTTATTTTTAGTTTCTCAAAATTAGATTTACATGTACATTAAAAAGTAATTTCTACAAACTAACCATAAAGAAGATACAAGGTAATTACTGTGTATATTGTTATAAAAAGTTGGGTTTTTTTGTTTTGTTTTTTGGTAATAGGGATCAAACTTGGACCTTGCACTTCTGAGGCAGGTACTACAAACAGAGTGAGCTAAATCCATGGCTAAACACAGTTTTTTTTAGTTTTTTGAGACAGGGTCTTACTTTGTAGTTCAGACTGGTCCTGAACTCAGCAATCCTCCTTCCTCTACCTCCCAAGTGCTGGAATTATAGGCGTGAGCCACTAAGCCCAGCACTGTGGTATGTGGTACTGATTGCTGGTAGGTGTGAGTCACCATGCCCGGCATTGTTGTATGTGGTTACCAGTGATTGAACCTGGGCCCTTGCGCTTGCAAGGCAGGTGTCAGAACCACTGAGCTAAATCCCTGACCTATAAATACAATACTTTATAGCCTAAGTAACTACAGGAAAAATTTTTACATACAGAGAAATTATGAAGAAGAGTTCCCAGAGAGGTAACAATCTACATAAAATACAGTTTGGGGGCAAGGATGTAGCTCAGTGGCACCATACCCACCTTGTAAGTGCGAGGTCCTGAGTTCAGTCCCTGCTACCAGGAAAAAGAAAAACAAAATGAAAATATGGAGAGCTGTATAAAATAGAACAAAATTCTTTATTGAAGAATTTCCCTAGATCCTTGGGAGTTTTGCTTTGCTTTATTTTTCAAACAAGATTCACTTTGAAAATGTTGGGAAAAGTTTATGTATGGAAGAAATCAGATACAAAAATTTCTTTAAAAATGTGAATGAGGGTTACAAAAATAAACATCTTAGATTTTTATGATGTTTTAGATTCCATTAGTCCCTCAAGTTAAACACAAGCAGCGATTTGTTAGCATGTTTGTTTTTCATCTTTTTTATATGGCAAGTAAAAATTTTATATTTATGGTATGTATGGTATTAGCAGAGTGGTGCTTTGAGTTATTTAACATACATTTTATCTACATCCTATTCTGGGGTAAATTGTTCTGTTTGATCAGTGAATACTGATTTGCAGTCTTGGCTGCTGTGCTTCAGAAGCCCTGGAGACTTAAAACTTGAAGCGCCTGGGCGGCACAGCACAACAATTAAATCAGCATCTCTGGGAGCCGGCCCAGACACTGGAAGTATTTAAAAGTTTCCTCATGGACCTTCACAGACGGTTGCAATGGCAGGTGGGGATTGAGCTGGAACAAACTTAATTATCCTGAGCTAGCAGTTCAGGCCGTGCCCCCGAACAGTATCTGGTGTTTTAGTGATTGATTGTTGCAGAGACTCCAGTCAGGGCTTGCACGGCCTGTCCCAGGGCTCCGTACGCCGGTTACTACTGTGAGGAGCACTGTGGGATACCAGGACATGCATGCAGCTTCACTTGTGCACCGGTGAGAAAAGGTGATCTCATCACCTGTGAAGGCCACAGTTTGGTGCTTAAACTATTGAAATGGAGTATTGTCTTAGATTCTTACTTGCTAGGGGGGAGATGAGCTGCAAAAGCAAGTTTATAAGCCACCTGCCTCTGTATTAGAAGCAGCACTGGCTTCAGACTAGGTACTTGTGTTGCAGTATGAGTTCTGCTGTGACTTTAAACGAGCACATTTGAAGCAGACTTTATAAGTCAAAGCCATTGGACTGGAGATGATCACCCAGTTATTCAGCAACCTGGATCACTTGATGTGTTTCAGCGAGGATAGGGGGATGCACAGATAGGGACAGCAGATACATCTGTGTGAAGCCTGCTGTGTGCCGGTGGCCTTGGGAAGTGTTAGAACCTCAAGGGGACATTGAGATGTGTCATTTGGCTTCAGTATTGGGACGACACTGTCAGGCCTGCTCGGCACCCTTCACCCAGCCTTGCTTTTGCCAGCCACCAGCAAGCACTGGTGGCCTGCTGCCTTCCCTCTCCCCTTCCACTTCCTTCCTTTTTTGTGGGGATGTGGTTCTCGATGCTCCAGGGATGATCATTAGTTGTGCCAGAGAGGACGACATTTCAGCTGCCTTTTACAGAGCTCCAACTAAAGGTGCTAACCTGGTGCTTCCTGGGCACCTGCATGCATTCAGATTGGGATGCCAGGGCAGTGGCGGGGTCTGTGGTCCTGCACTCTGTCAGCCTCTCAGCTCGTGCTGATACTCTGCCCCGCAGACCACCCTGTGAGCAACAAGGCTCCGACAATGGGAGTTTTGATCGTTTTAGTAAGTCCATAGGATGAAAGAAGGTGTAGGGTTGGTGCTCAATAACAACATCAAGGATCCAGGCCCTTTCCATTTTCTGACCTCACTCAGCATGATGTCGTTTGTTCTGAGGCCTCCGCAGTGAATTCGGGAGTTTAGCCTATTTTGTCTTCCAGCAGGTTTTGTTACAACATTTAGTTCCTTGTGCTTAGTCACTATGTTCCAAGTAGTATGGAACATAGTGAGTTATATGGGTCTAGACTCAGTTTTATGCATGTGAATAGCCATTTTTCCCAGAGCTGTTTATTAAAGAGGCTATCTTCTTTCAGTGTGTATTTTGGCCCTTTGCTGGGGAACAGAGCATAATGTGCTCCTGAGTCTCATACCATAGTTACTTGGGAGTCTCC
>PVIR01009684.1:0-46454 GCA_004026965.1 Petromus typicus | reverse complement strand
ACAGAAAGGCATTAAATGGATTAACGTTGGGCTTGATTCAGGGCGGATTTTTATGTTCCAAATGCGCATGGAAAGAGGAGTTTAACTCAAATCAAAATTTTTGGTCAATAGATCATAGAGGTTGAGCCAAGTGCAAAGTCTTCCTTCGCAAGTGGGCAGGAGGAAGAAAATCAGCTTGAGAAGGGACTGTGCTCTATATCAGCAAAGGCAAAGGTTTGTTCTGGATGCCGATTGCATTAGCTCACGGCAGATGCTTGGAACATTATGTAGACGAGCTTTTGGAAGATCCATGCTAGCAGAAGTGGCAAGACCACCAGGGGAATGGGCCGCGATGCCAGGAAAGGGGGGCTTACTGCAGCCAGTGTGTGCACACAGAGCAAGGAGGGGGAGGGGAGAAATGTCAGATTTGGGGATCTGAAGATGTGCTGGTGTCTTGGAAGTTGCAGGAAGAAAAATCTTTGTCAGTTTGAAAGTTATTTAACATCTCTTTTCTCATACTACCATGGTGACTGTCCCCAGGGGAGTTGACATCAATCCACCTTAATTTTTTTTCAGTTATGTAGATGCTGGAATAACTTCATGTTAACTTACGCACAGATTTATGCAAAATGATGAAAAGACAAGCCTCATTGAAACTGCGAAAGGCGATGACTTAGGATGTCATTATGGTGTGAAAAATCTTCCTTACTCTGCCATTATAATATATCTTCTTTTGGGCTGGGTTTGTTGCAAGTTTTTAAAGGTTGTCTAATAATTCACCTATCCTTTGGGGTTTAACTGAGCTCCTTAAAAAAGAAAACCAGAGACAGATGGCATTAGATAAAGCTTATACCACTTCTATTTTTGTACCTTGTCTATTAAACATTTTAGCTTCCCAGCTCTCACTTTGTGTCTTGTCATAATAACTTCATGACTCAGCATTTGGACAATGACTACATTTTTTTTCTAGGGCATCTCCACCAGCCCTTTTAACTTGAGTGAATACATTCCTTCTCTCTTTATCTAAATGAATAATTGGCAGGATTTTGTGTTGCATACACGAGCTTATGTGTTGGCATCAGACATTCGTCACCTCGATTATTGATTCCTTGCAAAAGTCAATAGGAGAGAAATGCTTTTTAAAATAGGTTTAATTCATCTTGTTCTCTAACTTAGGGGATTAGAGGTAGCAGTGTGGGTTGGATAATAGGACATAGAAAAAGTTAGTGTTGGTTTTTAGTGGAGTGATTGATTTTATGAAGTGCTTCATACCAGACCGCACCGCTTCGGGCAATGAAAGTACAATAAACATAGCAGACCTGAAACCTCTCCTCGCTGTTTTGCTCCAGAGACCGTTTAACACATAGCTGCACTGGTCTGTGAGGATGTATAGTAGGAGCAAAAGAGCAAAAAGCAGGACTGGGGCCAGATGTGAGAGGCAAGGAAGCCCACCAGAGAACAGTGTTTAATCAGAGGCCTAAGGAATCAGGCCGGTGTCACTAAGGTAGAGAGAAGCAGAGCACAGGGACAGAACCCGGAAACAGTGGGACAGGAGAGAATGGCGCGCGCCAGGCCCTGGGAGATGCGTGGAGTGGCTGGAGCGTGAGCTGCGAGTGGGTGGTGACTGGGCTGTGGGAGTTGGCGGTTCCTAAGACCGTGGCGGAACGGGTGCCCTAGAGTTGTACAGCTTCAGGCCCCTGGGAGGTTGTCTGGAGAGCTTGTTTAAAAGGCAGATTTAGGGGCCGGGGAGTTAGCTCAGTGGTTCCGGCGCCTGTCTCGCAAGCTCAAGGGCCCGGGTTCGATTCCCCGGTAACCATATAACAATACTGGGTGTGGAGACCCACACCCAGCAGCAACCAGTACCACATACCACAGTGCTGGGCGTGGTGGCTCACGCCTGTCATCCCAGCACTCGGGAGGCAGAGGCAGGAGGATTGTGATGTGAGTTTGAGGCTGAGCTCAGGGCCAGCCTGAACCGCAAAAGGGAGACCCTGTCTCAAAAAACCTAAAAAAAAAAAAGGCAGATTTAGATTCAGGGGTTCTGGGATGGAGTGAAGACAATTTGCAGTACATCATAATACCTTCATTGTGGCCCGTTGACACATGGAAATCACACATCTTTTTGCTTTGAGATAGGGTCTCACTTTGTAGTTTAGGCTGGCCCTAAGCTCATTATGTAGCCCAGGTGAGCCTTGAACCCACAGCAATCTTCCTGCCTCTGCCTCCTGAGTGCTGGGATTACAGGTGTGAGCCATCACAACCAGCATTGTGTGTGGTACTGATTGCTGGTGGGTGTGAGTCACCACGCATGGCATTGTTGCTTGTGGTTACCAGTGTTTGAACCAGGGACTTTGTGCATGCAAGGCAGGCACCAGAACTGCTGAGCTAAATCCCTGGCCCATATCACACATCATAATACTTTTTGCTTCCACTTTTGTACTCTCCCTCCATCTCTTCGACCACACTTAAGGACAAAACTTTTGACTCTTTCCCAAGGGGAATGGCAAAACCATTGAAGGGTTTTAGATTGGAAAGTGCTACTGCATAATGGCGTGGTAGGAAGATAATTTTTAGTAGCAGTGCAAAGTAAGGGCAGAGGTGAGCAAACCCAATATTCATTGGAACTGATGAGGTGGTGGTAGCAAAGTCACCTGAGACTTGTCAGCTCAGCCTGTGGCACTGCACAGTGGGTACTGCTCAGGCTCCTTTGTCTCCATTCTGTCAGCTCCGTGTTGTAATAATGCTGGCCCTGAAAGCCCCTGCAGCAGACAGCATGCTCTGAGACAGAGGGAGGAGAAGGGGGTTTAGCACGGTGCTTAAGAGCATAAGCCTCAGACCTGGGTTTAGGTCCTGACGTGACACTTCCTAGGACCTTAACCTCTTTCAGCCACCACCATCCCATCTGCCATTGACGGGAACAGTCTGTGTCACAGTGCTAAGAAGATTAAGTACTGTGATGCAGATAAAGTACTTAGCCCTGTGTCTGACATTCATTGATTCAAAAAATATATTCAGAGCCCTTGTTCCAACATGTTAGGCTTTGGGGACTTGGCAAAGAACAAGGCATATTTGGTCTCTGCTCTCTTGGAGCCCTCGATACAGAGTAGAAGGAGCTGAGTTATTCTCCACTGTAACTCTCTGCTGTTGGCTCCTTCATATTGTGCATGGAGACTGAGCATGAAGCTCCAGCAGCCACTTGGGCCAAAGAGGAACTCCTCCAGCACCTTAGAGAACAAGCAGAGGAGAGGGACATTCTGTCCTATACATTCAATGTCATCGGTTCCTCAAGCCCCAGAAGTGCTCTCAGCTTAATTACCCGTAAAACTGAAGCAAGGATCCTTGAGGTCTAACATCATTTTCCAGCCCACTCATCTGTATGTGGCCAGCCCTGCGACATTACATTTAATGGGTTTCTAGGCTTGGGAGGGTGTGTGTATGGCTCACCCTTCGCTCGTGCCAGAGGGGGCTAAAAAGGCACTTCTCTGATTTTTAGGCCACATGCTGTCACTGAGGAATTGAACTTCTCAATACGTAAGGGGAAGGAGAAGGGAGGGGAAGGATGTGAAAGCGGCAGAGGAAGGAAAAGTGATTGGTGTTTTTTGATGAAGACTTGAGAACTGAAGAGAGTTTGAGTTCCCAACCACCCTTTGAGGTCTGCTGCAGTGAATCACACAGAATATTCAGTGATAAGGACCCCAGTTACTTAAGCAAATATGTATTGGCTTAAACTTCCATGCAATAAGGGGAGATCAGGGAAGTTGGCTTCCACAGAGGAAAACTATGCAGGTTCTCAGAGTCCAAAGCTGGCTGGAAGATCAGGCTTGGGAAAGGGCAGGAGGTAAATGAGACTCAGGAAAGCCAGAGCCACAGCAGACGTTGCACAGCAGTGAGACTCTGGTTGGCCTCCTGGTCACTTACCGTCCATGCTGCTTCTTTCCAGAGCATTTGTTCCATACTAGGAGCGCAGAAGAAGGACCAGAGGGCTGAGCCTGTTTCTTGGCTGTGTTTTGAGTGTGCAGAGTAAGGCCCTGGTGTCTCCAGTACAGGGAGGAGATGACCTGGGCATTGCCTTCCCTCCGTGACTGTCAACCCTGGCATGGTGGTAAACCTTCAGCAGAAAATAAGCCAGAATGCCGGGATGGGAGCAGTGGAGGTAGGCATCGGTCACTTGCAGAAGCACAAGGCTGATGGCCTACTAGCTAAGAATTACCTTTTTAATAATTCCCGTCCGAGGTTTGTTTAAATACTGCTTTGCCAGGAAGCTGCCCCTTTTCATTGTTCCTGTTGCATCTTGATTTTCTCTTGGCTCTTGCCACACTGCCGTGAGTGTCCAATCCCTGAGGCCATTTCCCCAACACCAGGGAGTCTAAGGGAATGTGACTACCCTGAGTCATCCTTGCGACTTTAGTGCTGAGCCAGGCACTTACCGTCTAGGACCCATGATGCATCACTGCTGAAGAGCGGATGTACATAGTGATGTCTTATCAGAAGCACAGTTTTAAGCAGCACAGAGCTTTAACAGGTACATTTTCTTAATAGGAAACATTTAAAATTCGTTGGTAAAAGCCACTGCACAAAACCTGTGCTTTTGAAAAATACAGTCAGAGAGCAAAACACAGGGACTTAGGCCTTGCCTATGTCTCAGCTTTGATTCTCTGATTTTTAAACAATCTCTTCTCTTACAGAAGCTTCCTTAAGAAAGTGCTTTGCTTTCTAAGTATTAGGCAAACAGTTTCTCTTTAATCTGGAGACATGTTATTCTGCTGCCCAAGAAGATTTATATTTCTGAAAATCCCTTAGGCTGGCTGGTGAGTGGCTAGAATGGTTGGGGACAGACTGTGGCCGTGGAGCTGGACCGATGGGGCTCCGGGCTACTTTTCCTGGGAGCAGTGTCTTTCAGCCACCACCCGATTTCAGGCGGGCTCTAACAGCCTCCGCTTCTGCACATCTGCAGCCCTGGGGTGGGGAGCACTTGGGCATCAGGCCCAGGCCGTATTCTCATGGTCTGTTGCCAAGGGAAGCATAACATTTTCAGGTGCCTAACAAGATCTTTAAGGTGGGGAAATTTCTCAGATGTGGAAAATAATTTCATCTTCTGGTAGCCAATAATTCCCGTCCGAGGTTTGTTTAAATACTGCTTTGCCAGGAAGCTGCCCCTTTTCATTGTTCCTGTTGCATCTTGATTTTCTCTTGGCTCTTGCCACACTGCCGTGAGTGTCCAATCCCTGAGGCCATTTCCCCAACACCAGGGAGTCTAAGGGAATGTGAGAGAAAGAAAGAAAGAATGTGAGAGAAAGAAAAATACCCATGATGATTCATTTTAAGCCACTGTTGGTAGTAGTAATACAATCCCAATGATAACATGACTTGTTGGCTCAGCGTAGCAACACGGATGCTACAGGACCATGAAATACGTACTATCTCCATCCTTTCCATGAGTATCTGAATGAGATGTCATGGGCTGTATGGCGAGTTCACTTAGTGAAAAGGCTCTGGAATCTGACTTTGAACCTGTACTCTGCCGCTTCCTAACAGAGAGCCTTGGAGCACAATTGTTGAATCATTTTCAAGTGGGGAAGACGTTACGCCTTAGCTTTAGCTTCAGGTTCTTCTAAGATGATACTCTTAAAGTTCGTAGGACAGTGTTGTTCCTATTCTTGTAGTTAGCAATGATGGCTGTTAGAGGGACTTGGGATTAGGCACTTGCCAGGGGGGTCAGAATCCAAGGCCAGCTGATGTCCAGGGTACACCAGATGTACATACGCCTTCTGGAATAACTTGGAGGAAGGAGGTCAGACGAAAGATGAAGTAGGTGATCTCCAAGTTGGATGACCTCCATCAAACACTACGGGCAGGCTCCCAACTGCTGCTGGTCACAGGTGCCTGAGCAAAACAATCTGCTTTCAAAGTACAATTAAGTAAGCAAATGCTCTGTGATCTCAGGGGGTCAGCCCATCCCGGGGCCCATCTGCTCAGTATAGGCACAGCAATTAGGCAGTGCAGGGGAAAATGTTTATCTCCATTTTATAGAAGACTTTAAAAAATCTTTTCAGAACTCAAAAGGGTTGTTTTCAGACACAGGGCATCCCAGCAACCTTTGTTTAGGTCACAATCTTAGAAAAGTTATCAATCCTTGGACACACACATATTTTTGTTTTTGTTTTGGTTACCTGGAAGATAACAAATAGGTTTTTATTTATGGTAAGGGTTACTTTAAAACAATTGCATTTTTAAAATGCAATTTATTAGAAGAAATATGAAAGATGTACTCAGCCCAACCTAGAATAAATGATCTGGTGGCATTGCTGGCTCCTTTTTCCCTCATGATATTACTTTCATTATAATTTAGCAATGTTTTTGAAAGGACATGGAAGAAAGATTCTAAGTGATGTGCTTACATTTGTTTCCCATAACTGAGGGTCATTCGAGTTTATGTCTACATTGCTGTATTTAAAGCCAGCCAGAGGTCAAAAGGCACCATTTCAGTGTCTTTACAGAGGGATAAGGGGTGGCGTATGTACACACTAGTCACCCAGGGAGAGGCTGAAGTAATTGTTTGCCCACTGGTGGAGACAGAGGTGGTAATGAACAACGCTTTGGACATAAGAGTTGAATATTTCATGGTGGTGACAATAATGCATCTCTATTTCCTGTAGCAAATAGATCAAAATTAAACCTAGGTCTGTGACTTACAGGCAACTGTGGGATGTAAGATGCAGAATTAACCCTATTTCTTGTTTTGCAAGGTGACCTTCCTTGTGTTCGCTTAATCCTCATCCCCCTTCTGCAAGCAGGAGTTCGTTTTGGTGCTGCTTTGCTCCAGTGACTTCCTAATTTAAGAAGATACTTGGTCATCACAGTGAAGGCAAATAGGTTTTAGTTCTCCAATTTCTGCCTGAGATTGATTGGTAATGACTGCTTGGTGCAGTGTTGGAAAGGCTTCTAAATACAGTTACCTGAAGTCACAAGGGAAAGGAAGGTGGTAATTGATAAGTAATGCCTGCTGTGGTTGGAGAGGGCAGAGTAGCGGCCTGAGTCGTATTCATTTTGCCACCCTCAACTAGTGCACGCAAGATTAGGATGTAGGCCTGGACTTAGGTTAGCCTTAAGACTATGTGATTTTGCACAAACTTTGATGTCTGTATTTTCTCAAAAATGCTAATTTGAAAACGGGATAAATCATCTATCAAACAATATCCACAAGGCTTTAATAAATACTAGAAAAAATTTTGAACATGGAAACAAGTACCAAATATTATTATATTTTCATTGTTCAGATTGAAGGATAAGTAGGCACCTTATAGATTTATGTCAGCAAAACTCAGAGCTGCGTTGTACGTCTATGTATCTGTTTATTTTTACAAGTGTGGAAGGTATAGGGAAAGGGGAACATCAAGTCCTAATGTGGAAGTGGGAGATTTGTAGTAGTCAGGGATGAAAAAGCTTTAGACATGACCTAGTAGAGTAGAGGATAAAAAAGCTTTAGATGTGATGGTAGAGTGGTTTTCAGGGGTTTTTTTTGAATGTGATAAACTTACATTTTCCCTCAGACAAAATCCCTGGACACTTCATGCAGTAAGCAAATATATCGTGCTGTTTTGTATGGAGCTACTTATTTCTTACCAGGCTTCCCAATTCTTAATGGAGAGTAAGTGCCATTAAATACATTTGAGTGCAATTAGCTGTCTCAGACACTTGCAGGATGAGGTATCAGAATGTTCCTCACACGTTAAATTCCTCAGTTGACCAGTGGCTTCTAGGACCGTGACCACCAATGCACGTGACCAGATTTCCCTTCGAGAGGCTGGAAAGAGAGGAACTTCTCTGACTGAGATCCAAATCCTGGTCTGGGATGAGAAAATATTTACATGTGAGAAAAAATGAGCCATAATTATATTATACACAAGGATATAAAATGATAAGTTTCACTTACAAAATGCTTGAGTAGAGAGAGTAATCCTCATAGCTCTCTTGCCCAGTTATCATCCAGCCAACAAATATTGATGTAGGATCCGTTGTGTATCAGGCACAGTAGTTAGCACCCAGGATACAATGCTAAGCAAAATGGATGAGGTCTTTGTTTTCATGGAACGTGCATTTTGTTGAGAGAGACAGAAAGCACAAACATAAATCTTTTGGGTCTGTAAATATGTGGAATGAAAATAAATAATTTCCACCCAGATGTGCTGAGACTGGAGCACTTATAAGTAGTGTTCCACACCAGTCAAGTGGCAATAAAGGATTATTATTGGCCCCTCGTGGCCACAGGCTATAGGTTGACAATAGGTGTTTTCAAGACTGTAAAGGGCCAAACTGTGTCCATTGGGATCCTGGAGTTCATTTGCATGAAAGAGTGTGAGTTTGCCCTTAAGGACTGTAGCTAGAGCTCGTCACTTCTCTGTGCATCTGAGCTTTCTGGTGGTGCTTCTGTAACTGCAGCAGTGTCATCAAAGCTCCTTGCTGTTCATAGAAACAGAGCACAGAGAAGTTGGATTCAAGTTGTATGGTGGCTGGAGAAAGGGTGCTGGAGTAGCAAACCTGGGGCACAATAACCAGTACACTTTGTTGACTGATGAGAGGCAAAGTATTTTATGGCTCTAGAAAATAAGCTAGGAAAAGTTGGGATTAGAGATGGAAAAAAAGTGTTTATAGAAGAGAACTCAGAGTTGAGACTTTTGACATCATGGTGGAAGAAGTAGGAGGATCACATTTGAACCCAACCTGGGTACTTTACTGAGTGAAAATGGGTCTCAAAGTAAAAATAGGTGAAAAATGCAAGGGATGTAGCTCAGTGTGAAGGCCCTGCATTCAATTCTTAGCACTGAGAAAAAATATAGAGACTGGAAAGAGAAGGACAGAGGGTTGCAAAAAGTGGGCACAGTTTATTTTGACCTTTTCTCCACTGTAGGGATGATAGAGGGAATAAAATAGCTCCATGTGAAATCTTCTCCACCAAAATATAGTTCATAAAAAGAAGCATGAACCTGACTCTGATAGTTAATTTTAATGTGTGGCCTGGGCACTGGGTGGCCATATTAAATATGCCAAGTGCATCTGCAGTGGTGACTTTGAATGAGATTAGCATGTGAATCGGTGGAGTCCATGACATGGATCGCATGGGACGGGCATCATTCGGTCCACTGAGGGCCTAACTAGGGCAAAAAGCAGATGAAATTGGCCCTTGGTTGTCTGCCTGCTTGAGTGGAGACACTGGTTGTCTTCTGCCTCTGAAGTAGTATTTGCACCCTGCCTTCTCCTGGTTCTTGAGCCTTCAGATTTAGATTGGAATTAATACAACTGGCTCTTCTGGGTGTTTTGTCTGTAGTTGGCAGACCTCTGGACTTCTCAGCCTCTGTAAGCATATGAGCCAAATTCCCCAAATCTCGCTCCTTTTCCCTTTCTTTCCCTGTCTTACACAGATGCTCCTCAACACAGACAAGGTTAGGATTTGCAGGACTACACTGTACTTAGTGCACCTAGCGTCCCAAACATCGTAGTTTAGTAGCATAATGCCCTGCCTATCCATTGGTCCCCCTCCGAATTGCTAGCACAGGAAAAGCCTGAAATCCTAAATTTCTTCTTTATGTTAAACTCATGGAGCATTTGCACCATCATAATGTTGAAAAATCATAAATTGGACCGACCCATATAAATCAGAGAGCATTGGTCTCCGCATCTCCCCTAGTGGTTCTGACGTACTGGAGAATCCTGGTGAATATACCCACCCCAAAAAGAGTTCCCTTAAAGCAGAAGCCTTTCTCATTTGTACCCTTGGAGGTCTAGCAGAGTGTCAGCAGCACGAGTGGCAGCAGTGGCGAGCTGCTCTCTTCCTGTGCCTGCTGCCCTCTCTGGGTGGTGTGTGGCTCTGGGTCTGGAGACTGGACTCAAACACTCGTTGTCTTCTTCCCTTCCTTTCAGTCCAGTGAGATGTGAGGTCCCCTCAGCTCTGACGTTTCTGGCTGTACAGGCAGAGACCCTTGCCCCTTGTGTATTCACTGTAGTCCTCAGCTCCTAAGACCAACCAGAAGGCTGGCGGGGGAACTGGCTTCTACACTAGCCTGTTACTCTACAGTGTCTTGGCCAAATCTCCGTGCATCTCAGTGCGTGTACCAGGGGACTCCGAGTGTCTGGTGCCCTGGAGCCTGTGGCACGTGCCTGTTGTCATCTTCTCTGTAAGCGGTCTCCTGCTGTGGCTCTGTGTGTGTGCTTTGCTGGGGCGATGGTTCTCAGTACCAGCCCCTGCCTTGTGTCTCGGGCTCTCTCTTGGGTGCTGGCCAGGACCAAAGTCTCTGATTGGCTGCATCGCAGTTAGCCTTAAAGATCCAGCAGTCACTAAGTTGGCTGCCCTTTCCACTCGGCTTCCTCAATCTCTCATGAGTCCTCTGAGTTTGTAGAGTCTCTTGTTTGCTCCCATCTCAGGGTTGGGAAGTAGGGAATGTGTGTTACATTTACATCACAAAGGCGGTGCTGGGAGCAGTGCTTACCAGGGTCATCAGCAGTAGTAACTGGCCACTAAATGAATAGATGACTGGTCTGTGTGCCTCAGGGCTGGACATCCCCCACTTCCCTCCTCATCTGCAAACCCGAGCACTCTCTCCAGTTGTATCACAGGACCTCCGAAGGCCCAATAAGCTGATGAAAAAACTTTAAGGCTACAAAGAGCCGCATGCAGATGTGAGGTGGCTTCATTTTTACGTGTATTGGGGAGTGAAAATGTGATGTTCAGGCTTCTCTTTTATTTTTGCTCACTTCCCTTCTGACACAGATGAGTGTCAGCATCTAATCAATGCTGCCTTTTTAGAGGGAGATGGTCAGGGACCGCGTTCCCTCTCTACTCCTGTCAGGGTAATTAGCCCCTATGGAGGCGCTCATCTCAAACCAGCGAGGGGAGGGCGTTTGTCTTCTGCACACTTAATGTTCGGATGCACACTGCAGATTTGCTGTGATTACGGTGCCCTCTTTGTTATTAAGATAAAGACTGACTTTGTCTTTCTTGAGCTAAATGACTGATGAAAAGATAATTTTTTTAAAACCACGCGGAAAGGTAAGGTTAATTGGATGACTTCTCTCCAGGGACCAGTACATTGTGATTTAACATAAAAATTTCTTCCTGAAAGACTCAGTGAAAGGGAGATTAAATGTGGGGTTGACCAATGGTCACTGGGACCCGGAGACAGACTGGGTGAAGTGGGCTCATTAGAAGGCAGGGCTGTGCAGTAGAGGGAACCGGAAGTGGGAGGAGCATCTTCAGATAGGGATTCTGAGTCTCCCCGCAGAGTTGCTCCCATGAAGGATGGATAGTCACTGAGTAAGAACAGACATCTGAGGAGCTGGCATCATGCTGGACTCTGAACTGTGAGCTGGGAAGAGCTGTGGTGTGGATCTGTTCCTCTTTCAACAACAGCAACACAGCTGGAAAGCGAACAACCGCAAGGGCGGCAATGAAAGCTGCGATTAATGCTCGTCAGGCCTTTCCTTGTGCCATGGGAGAGCTCCGCACCTCATGTGCCCTGTCCAGTCCTCCTAATCACCCTGTTAGGGGCTCAGTTTTCCCAGTTGCTGCTCACATACTGTGTGACCTTGGGCTGACCCATTTATGACTCTGAGGATCCTTGTCTTTGTTTATAAGGACTTAATTAAATGACTCCTTAGTTCTGTCATGAAGGCCTGTACATTTCCTTTTACTAGAATGTACAGAAATTAAATGGAGGCCTCCAGCTTCCTGGAGATCAAGCTTCACATTTCGCAGAAACAGCAGTGCTAAACACCGGGAATGAAAGAAGAGGGAGGTTCTGTCTGCTGCACTGGATCCATTATTCCGGTGTGGTCTCTCACTGGAACTTTACTTCTTGTTCTCACACTGTGTTCTTCATAAGACAGTTATGGATAAAGATAGAGACTTAGACCGCTGGGACACAAAGGCCCTCCAGATGGAGTCTCAGGATTTTCAGGGCTTCAACTGAAATTGGGTACACAATCTTTTTGTCACAGGGCACTGGCATATGTCCCAAGTGTGGGTGTGGGGTGGGTAGGTGTATTTTATCCCTGTTATTGTTTAGAACTACTGGTGTGTGGTGATCATAAAATCAGACTAATTTTTGTTGTTGTTCAGTTCTCTAAGGGTAATGCACCCTTTGGCTGCCTGCACGTAGAACCTTAGTGGTGATGGGGCATTATTTTTGGAGGCCAGAGATGGGGCATGCTGCTTCAGGAGTGAGCGTAGAGTCAGCCTGAATTCCATTAACAGGGGTCGTTCTTTTAATGAGCAACAAATATTTGCTGAATATGTGTGTGCGACCTATGTGGCAGTGTTGAATTTAATCTTCCTTTAATTGTCCTTTGAGACCAGCCACACCCTTATTTCACAGATGAGAAATGGATGGTTAGAAACATATGTAGCTAACTTAGGTTGGAAAGGCTCCCAAACCTGAGCACATCTGGTTGGTAACGCTGCTCCTCAGTAAACACTGTGCTTCTCCCAGGTTCAGGTTGGCTTAGTTGCATGTGAACTGAGCTTGGTGCTTCCCCCTGTGTATACTAAGGCAGCGGAGTCACAGAGAGGCCTTGAATGTGTTGTCATGGATACCTTGTGACTGGAGGCCTCAGTGGACAGAAAGCGCAAAAGTCCAATATTGTAGCTCTGGAAATGAGAACCAGCACCTCAAACCTGGCTCTGCAGTGCATAGACTGAAAAGTTATTAAAGAGGAGAGGGGA
The DNA here is from genome assembly GCA_004026965.1 of Petromus typicus. NCBI lineage: Eukaryota > Metazoa > Chordata > Mammalia > Rodentia > Petromuridae > Petromus > Petromus typicus. The sequence continues at coordinate 33,760 of PVIR01009684.1, read as the reverse complement.
GCAGGTTAAATCATTCCATAATCTTGTCCAGGAGCATCAGTATGAACATTTTTAACAAAACAGCCCAGGTACAAAGAAAATGTCCTCTTGGCTTTGTCTGCATTTCCCCCAAAGCTCTCTCCTTGTACACCTAGGGCTTGTTTAGTGTCTTCTCTTTCCAAATCTCACCACTCTGTGGAGACTCACCTTGTCCCTAGGGGGAGGCACCGAAGTCTCATTGCCAGACATAGACTCCTGCGGAATCTCAACAGCCAGATCACAAGTCCAATTTTTGCAGTGTGTGCATGTGTGCATGTGAGTATGATTGTGTGTGTCCACGAGACTCACACACGGGCATCTGTTCTTTTTGTTTGAGTAAACGCTTTCCCAAAGAATGCGATCAATTCCTGAGGAACAGTTTGGAAAGTTCCCAAGGTAGAAAGGCATCAGCCACAACGATAAGCTCGAGGGAGCAGGGACAGGGCTTGATTGTTTTCTTCTTGGCAATAACTTGCTCCACTCCTAGGCGAGGCGCAGAGGTGACAGCAGCTCTTTGGAAGAGCTCTGGGCCAACATCTTCTAAATGGTCTCGGGAGGGGGCTGAGGCTTTCAGCCAAGTCGCTGGTTGTCAGTGAAAGCCAAACATTTAGTTTTGAGTTCAGCTCCCATTTGGAATTCATTTCCCAGAACTCAAAGTAGGAGAGGTTGCTGTTGTTATTTATTTATTTTTCTTTATTCTCAGTCTTGTTTGTGTCTTGGAACCAAGCCAAGGTAGTTTCCACAAAGCCTGGAGTCCTTACGTATTTGTGAGATGGAGAAAATGCCAAGATGCTGTGTGGTGGGCATGTGCAGACATTGGACAAGACGGAGTTACGCAAGCGGCCCGAATCACTTGACTTTTCTTTCTTCTTAGGAAATGAGAACATTGCAAGTAATGTGCTTCATCGTGGTCACATTCTCCCTCACTCCCTTCATTATTTTTTTTTTTTATTCATATAGGAGACTGAATTGGGTGTCTATTATGAGCTGATGGATAGCAAGGTGAATGTTTTGTCCTAGGCTTCTAGAAATGTGTAACTGAGCAGGGAAGACAGAGAACGGTAATGCTGCAACAGAGCAAGGGGATGATAGACAGGAGTCTGTGCAGGTGGTCCGAGCCTCCCTGCAGAGAGTGCTGTGGGTCTTGTCTGGTGTCAGGAAAGTTCTGCGGAGTGATGTCTCCAGATGTACCTTGGAAGTTCAGTGCTGCCAGGGCTTTGTAAGATTCAAGGCCTGGTGCTGGGTGGCTATTGTGGAAATGGACAGAAAAGAATGAACTGAAGATATACAACAGAGAAAAGGGTGCATAATGGTTCAGGAACAGGAAGCAACAAGTGACAAAGGCCTTTATCGAGGCTTCGCAGGGATATGGCTGGGCTGTGATACCTAGTGTGGTTGGAGTGAGCGGGGGCACGTTAGGGTCAGCGTGTTCAGCACTGTCAGTAGTAGTAGTGGAATCGAACACTTGTTCAGTTATTTCGGACCATTTCCAGTGGTAACTGCTTTGAATGTGTTATCTCAGTGTCTCCTAAATGTATGTCATGGCAGAGCGTTTTGGTGATGCCTCGTGTAGGTGTTGCATAATGCTGGACTGCTCCTTTGAACTTCCCTCAGGAGAAAGGCTCAGTTTGAAGTCAGGGTGTTTTTTTCCCATGGAACAGGGAATCGAACTCAGAACCTTGTGTTCACAGGGCAGGCACGGTGCCACTGAGTTATATCCCCAGCCCTGCCCCAGGGTGTTTTTGATTAATTCTTATATATGCTCATTTTCTCTTGAATAGAAAGGAGGCCCTGGGCTCAAGGCTTTCAACAGCAAATAGTATCTCAATAGAATTTAACAAGCATTTCATGACAATTTTTATTGATAGTATTTTTATGGTTACTACCTATGTGTGGTGATACTGGTCCTTTGCCTGTGTTAACACTGCAAAACTATCAGTTAAACTATGTGATTTCAAGTGAAAACATAAATAAACTTAAATAAAAATACTGTCTAATGTATATTTCAGGTTTTTTGTAGATTTGACCAGGATGGGATGGAGTATCCCAATGATTATAGTTTGTATTCTCTCACTTCCTGTAACCATTGTATCAGGAAAAATGCAATTTTAGCCTCAGTTTTACATAATAAGAAATTAAGTTTCAAAGAGGTTAAGCAATTTTTCGAAAGTCATTCAACTAGCAAGGTCAAGAGCTGGGATTTGAACCCAATAGTGTCCGACTCTCAGGTCTGTTTTTATTTATTTTTATCATTGATTTTAGTGGTGCATTTTATACATACAATATCAAGTCTGTCTTTAAGTGGAGGACACATACACATGTGGAGCAGACATTTGACAGCAGGAGAAGGAATGATATCAGAAAGTGCACCTCGACAGGGCTTCCTCAAGTGTCCACTTTGGCATTCGCATCTGTACCACTTTCATTATTAATTTTCCAATGTGTAAAAATGACAAACTGAATTGAATAAGTTATAAGCATCTTGTGCTCCCAGTTACTATAAATGAATTAAAGATAGACAGTGCCCACTGGAGCTGGGTTAGCTTGCAAGAATTTATCACTTCCGGGTTTTAAACAAATGTGTTGAAAACAAAGTGTGAATTTCTGTGGATATTTCCATGGACTTGAGGTATCTGTGGCTCCTGGGTTGTGAATGAGGATTTCACACCATTCCCCAGCTTGCTAGGTACAGAGAAAGGAGCAGCTCTGTCATGTGGAAGTGGCAGAATCAGAGGTGAAGGCCCGGGAAAAAGCAGAGGCGCCCTTCCCTTCTGTCCAGCTCTGAGAGCTCTTGTCCATTGTGCTTCTCCTTCAGCACCGGCGCCTCTGTAGCTCTCCGCAGAGGCTCATTACCATCATTTCTGCCTCCTACCAAAGCTTGCACCTCAGGAAGGCATCATAACTGTCAAGTAATCGCTGTAACTTAATTCTGTGTTTCTCTCTGTCAGTCAGCTTTGCATCACGAAAGCAAATGTTGGTAACAATAATTAGTAAAGAAAAGGATTATTTTTCAGGTCCTTTTGAGCCTGCAGTAAGGGGCAGCATCTTATGGCTGGGGTATGTGGTGGAGCAGAACCGCTTAGCTCGTGGCTGGGCAGAAGTAGGGCAGGAACAGATCTGTGTCCCATGATTCCCTTCTAAGTCATACCCTCCAATTACCTAAAGATCTCCCAGTAGACCTCACCTCTTAAAGTGTCCACTGCCTCCGAAAAGCAACAGGCTGAGAACTGTGTCTCTAGCACATGGGCCTTTGGGGACAATCAAGAGCAAAGCTGAGCACTCTGCAGTGTATGTCTGGCCTAGGGGTGTCACTGTGCACACACCTGTCCAGATGCTCTATTGAAGGAGCCTCGTAGGCTTTACTTTTGCTTCCTTCTCTAGGCTGTTCCTTCACCACTTTCCCAAGCTCTGCCAACACAGACCTGTTCTTGAACTTTCCACACTATTTTTCTTTTAACCTTTGGCCTTTGCGCTTGCCATTCCTTCTTAATAATAAAGTGTTGTCATGTGCTAGTTACCATGCAGAGCGCTTTTTATTCAACTTGTCCTTAGCATGGCTCCACAAGGAAGGACTGACAGCCCACTTGCTCTGGAAAGACAAGATGCGGAGAGTGTTAGGAATACGCACAAGATAACACAACTGGGAAATGCACCTGCAAAGCCTGACTAAGAGCATCTGCCCTGACTCACTTCCCATGGCATGTGATCTCTCACTGACTGGCTAATTTCTTTCTTTTATAGTACCTCTATTAGGTCAAAATTTCAATATTGATTCTTTTTGGAAATCTTTGGTGATGCCTCCAGGCTATGATAGAATTCTCCTTTTAGCTGTGGCCAAGTATCTTAGGTTTTTCCACTTTGTTGTCATTTCCTGATGTGTGAGTGGTCTGATGTCCTTCCCGGTTGGAACCCTTGTGTCCTTAGGATGCTGAGCATGCAGTGCACAGTCCTTGATCTAATGCGAGCGTCATTGCTGTTCCTTCTCTTTCCCCATCTTTGTTTTTGCCATTGGATATTGTAATCCCCACCTCTGGATGCACAGCCACACATCCTCACCCTTGTCCTACCACCTTTGGTATTGACAGTAATGTTCTTGAACATTTACTCTCACAACTGGACATTCATTGGGTGATAAAACAAGAAGGAGGTGGATGAAGACAAAGGGGGAGGAGGAAGAGAGAAAGAAGAGGATAGGAGATCATACGCTGTGGGTCTGGGATTGAACCCAGGACCTTTAGGGAAAGCTAAACCCCCACCCCTGTTTACCTATTTATTTAATTTTGAGACAGGGTCATACTGAGTCATTACGTTGCTGATTCTACGTACAAATATTACCTTCTATAGTGCTGGGATCATAGGCATTTGCAAGCCCAGTTTTGAAATAAGGCTTGTGATTTCTAATGGCCGGGGCTCACCTTGCTCTACACAATCTTTCGATCTAGCAGTGAAGGATTTTTGCTCGGCTATTTGAGGTAGATGCCAAATTGGGTGAAGATACACTGTGGTCTCCTGTTGCAAAATATGAACTCTGAGTCCTGGGTGCTTCAGACTTTTTGAGGAGTACATATTCTCCATTGATCAAAGATACATGGTAAAATCCCACACCTATTGGTGTTCAGCAAAGAGTGTAGAATTTATAATCTAACCACAGGAACAAGGTCAGGCTGCAATTCTCTTCCTAGTTTCCACTGTGCTCACCCCCATTTCATGCCTGGTGGAAGCACAGCTAAAGGTTTTTGCTGCTGTTTATATTTGGATCTCACTTCTCCCTTCAGATTTGGTTAGATTTGGCTTTTCCCCCCTCCTAAGAAGATACCAGAAGTACTTGCATTCAAGTTTTTGACCAAGCAGTCATTTACTTGAGCCACAATTAGGCTCAAGTAAATGAAAGATGTAGACGAGAAATACAGTCATAGGTGTCTTAAAACACATTTCAGAGTGATAGATACTAAGTCTGTTCGACAGTTCACTGCTGACTGAACTTAAGTCCCTTTGTGGAAAGGGACTTCTGCATCGCCTTGGCAAAGACTTCACCTCTGACCCTGGCTCTGACCTCTTTTCTCTTTCACTCCATCTTCTTTCCAGCCAGAGTGAGCAAATCTCTAGCCGCCACTGTCCTTTGCCCAAGAACCTGTGTGCTCAGGCCCTTGTGCGCTTTGGGCTCTGTGACTGTTTGGAGGCTCCCTGACCTGCAGCCAGGGTTCAGCCATGCTGTCCTGCTCACCCTGAGTGCACCGCTTGATCTGCTGCCTTCCTCCTTGAGCTGCAGCTGCTCGGAGGATCATCTCCCCACTGAGCGACCTACTTACTTTTCCACCTTTCATAACCCCATAAAAATAGAGCTTTTCAGTCAGGGGGAATCTCTGTATTTCCAGATTGTTATGTGGATTCCATCTTTAATTTGTCACCAAATTCTTCTTTATTTTTTAAATAAGAAATCAAGCTTTCTTCATAGTCAAGAGTATAGGGAAGAAAATTAAAACTGGCCAGCATATTCCCTTGCCCAGATAATATCTGAGTATATTTTGTTGGAAAATTCTGCTAGCATAGAAAGGAACTGAGGCAAATAGTAAAAGCCTCCACACTCTCCTCCTCTCCACATCTTTACCTTTAACACAGGACGGTCTCCTGTGCTTGTGTTTTTTTGGTATGCTTTTGTCTGGATGCCTGTACTCGCTATAGGGGCTTAAACCCAGGTCATAAGGCTTCATTCTGAGCCATGTCTCCAGCCCTTTTGAATTTTTTTCTTTGAGACATTCTCGCTAGGTTGCTAAGTTGCTCAGGCTGCACTTCAACCTTCAGTCCTCCTGCCTCAGCCTCCTAGAAGGCCAGGCTCACAGGTGGGCACCGCTATGCCCAGCTATCTGTTTTTTGTGACATTTATCCTCCGCTCTGACGTCCAGGCAAAAGCAGTTGTAAAAGCCTGCCTTTTGATTTGCATGGAGAAGTGGAAATGGAGGAAACTGTGGCCCAAAATCTTAGGTTTTAATTCTCATGACTTTTCTCTTCCTCTGTTGAAAGGCGGTAGATCCTGGGGAGGCTGGAAAAGCTTCAGTTCCAGCCTTTAAAGGAGGCGGAAATAGACCTTCTCTGGTCTCAGCGTCTGCTCTTCACGTCCCTGTTTCTCTCCTCACAGCTGCCCCATATCCTGTCTCTTCTAATGTTCTGCTTGCTTTCTCCTTCTGCCCTGGCTGCTCAAGACCCACCTTTCTCACCCTTCAACTTCCAGTTCCTGCTTCTTGAAGCAAAACCGCTTTGGCCTCGCTAGACACTAGTGCAGGTGCTTCTGAGTGTCACGTGTTTGCCGTGGGCCAATCAAATGTGGCCAGAGAGTCAAGTCAAGTGGTTGGAACCCGATCAGACCCACTCAGCAAAGGAACTGATTCCCTGCGGGAAAGTCGCGGGAAGGTGAGGCACAGACATTTGAGATTAAATTAAGTAATGAGCAGTTAAGTACTTGGGGATGTTTAAAGAAATAAAGATTGAGGGGGAACTAAAAGCTCTCTTAATTGCTTGAAAGAGTTTGCCCATGAATGAGGAATCCTCCCTCTTTTTATTTTCCCCCTCTTCTCCCTGGGAAATATAACAAGGATGTAGAAGAGTGAAAGTGAGATGCTGAGTATTTTGGAAAAACAAGCCCTAATAATAGCTGTCTCCAGATGGACCATCTCTAGAGATCAAGTTTCCTTCTTGGGGAGCCTTTGAATAGAACTTGAGTGAATTCCTTCTCTGGGTCCCTTGTACCTTTAGCAGAGGCTTGGGCCAGATGACCTTGAAAAGTTCTCCATCACAGCCACAATTTCAGGGTCTGAATTTTGAGAGTTTCTTCCTCTAATATTTACAAAACATCAAGGCAAACACATGTGCACCTTGGAGTTGACCCCTGTTGTGTGGCATGTGCACAAGCTGGTAGTGGTTCTTGGTCTGTGTCTATCACCTTGACGGCCGCACCATCAGAGGCTGCTTAGCCGTCTGGCTGTGCTACCTCCTGTCTTCTGGAGAGCTTGCTGCTTCCCACTAGGTTTGGTAGTCTCAAACTCATTTTATTTTCTGAGTAGCTAAGAAATTATAATACAGGAAACATGTATGGGGTTGATGACAAAGCCACCTTGTTCTTCTGAGAGGGAAAGAAAACCCTAGCTGCTTGCGAAGACTCTACTAGTGATTTTGAATCACCAGACTCGTTGCTAACGAATACTGTAATTAGAGTTAAGCTGTGAAAGCCGAGACTTCGGAGACCATCTGGTCTGCCGTTTGCAGAGAGGAAGAGAACGTTCCAACCTTGAAGAGTGGAGTTGCTGGGGTTCCTGAAAACGACCTTGTACTTTACTTGACTTCTTTCTGTTTCAATTTCCTCCGTGATGGATGGCAAATGCTGCGCTGCAAAAACACAGATGTTGTCCAAGACCTTCCCTGATTGAATGGGCTTCCTTCGCTCTTTGGCTCACTTTCAGCAGCACCGAATCTCTGACTGTTTCCTGAGAGTTTGTGGAGTGCACGATACTGGGATAGTTTGGGAAGTGTATCTCTCTTCAAGGAGGCTAATGTCTACTTGGAGGACAAACGAAAAATACTTGTAGAGTCAAAATTAAGTTCCAAAGGAGAGACCATGGTGATACATGGACACTGGCATTTAGGGAGAGTACAGAACATGAGTACTTCAGGAGCTGAAAGGACCAGTCCCAGGGCTAAACTAGAGCCTGGAGAGATGGTTGTGGCCAGCAGTGATTCTGTGCACTTCGTACAGAGATACTCGCCAGACCTTACGGACTCAAATGGGTCCCAGTGCATTCAAGATAAGCATGGCTCAAAAGACAAGAAAAAAAAAAAAGATACATAGAACAGGCAAGTTGCTGAAAAGCCAAGGCCTGTTTGGAGGGCCATGAGCCCATCAGCCTGAGAGCAGCAGTCTTACAGGACACAAGTTTTAGCATCCTTAGCTGGTACACGGAGAACTGAACAGCTTACTTTTGTGCCCTCAGCATGCATGTCCAGCACTCATTAACTTTGGAAGCAGCCTTTCCAAGGGTCTATTAGGTGTTCCTGCCTTTGGCCTCATGTTAAAGCAGAAAAAGGAACCCCAACGGTGCTCAATGACCACGCCACACACCAGGCAACCCGACAGGAGATTTTATTAAAGGGAGTCTCCGGAGCCGGGGAGGGCAAAGGGAAGGAGAGAGAGAGAGGGCAGGGCAGGGGGTCAGTAACTTATTGGGCCAAGTTCGGTGCTTGGGTTGAATAGACAAAGGGATTCTCCTTGATAGGTGAGTTTTAAAGATAACTTGGGCCTGAATGGCTGGCCTGAGTTAAGTCATAGCCTAGGGGAGGGGATGACTGCTACCTCGTCCCTCCTGAGTTTGGGTGGTCATGGAAAGGTGGGGCCTGACTTTTAAGAGATATGACCTTCACAATAAAAAGGAACGGAACCCATAGAGGGTTTTGAGTAGAGTTTTTGCCAACACCGGAGAGTCATATTGTAAGGTTAGGTAGCTTATAACATTGCAACTTTTCTAACCCCTCGAGTCACTGACTTAGTTTGCGTTTGGTAGTTTTCGGACCTGAGCCTCTTTTTCAGGGTCAAGAGTCTGCCTTTGTCTAACTCACCTGTGAGGTCTGACTTTGACATTGAGAGCCGTATTCCAGATGTCACCTCCTTTCTGTAGCACAGTGTTCCTGACGGTTGAGGTCAGTTACTGTATCTCCTCTGAATTTTGCCTCATTATGGCTAATTCTGCTGCCATGCCTTCTCCTCTTTCTCACCATGTCAACTGCAGCACCGTGGGTACTCTCCTATTGATGAAGCTGCTGTGTTGAACAGTTCTGACCAGATTAGCCCTTTGCTTTGCAGCAGGATGATTTGGTTGTGCAGATAATTTATATCTTTGATTGTAGACCTTAGTAGGTGAAATTACCTCTCTTAGGAGGAAATCTCAGACCCTAATGGAACTGTGTGAGCTGTAATCTTTTTTGGAGACTCTGACCATAAACATCTGTGTAAGAAAGGGCCTTGGAGAAATGGTTCCTATTGCCTACATTTGCCTTCTCCAGTGTGTTTGCTGTGGAAAGAACACACACACACACACACACACACACACACACACACACACACACACACGGAGGCAGGAATTCTCCCCACACATTTGCTTTTCAGGTAACTTTCACTCTTTGATGGGTGTCTGTTTGTGAGATGACTCAGGTCATTAAATCATGTGTTTGTTTGCTCTTTTGCTGAGCTGCATCTATGAAGCTTGTGCTGCCAACATGGACTCTAAGCAGGCTCCACCTCCTGCCGAAGACAGCAGACTAGCAAGGACGAGCCCCTTGGGGAGTGGCCTGCAGCTCTGGGGGGAAAGACTGAAGTAGGATGCAGAGGAAGGAGTGGCCATGTCGGCACTGCAGATGCTTAGTGACTGATGATGAAGGAGCCAGCGCCATCCATTATAGCCAGGGTAGCTCTGCTCGGGAGTTGGCCAGAGCAGGTGAGAGCGTGAGGACAAAGGACCCCAGCAGATGCTCCTCATTGCTGGAGCTCATCAAGTTGAGTTCTACCATCTCCTGAGCGCTTTCTACTTTCACTTGTACCTTTTTACTCCTGGTGGGAACTTGTGCTGGGGTTCTGGAGAAGAGAGGAGAGGAGAGGGGAAGGGAGGGGAGATTCCCACTCTGGTGAAATTCCTGCACTTCTCTCCCATGTTGGACTCTTCTGCGTCCCCCATGCTTTTTAAAAAAATTATCTTTATTGGTATATTATGAATACACATGATAATCACATTCAGTATTAAGAGTTTTTACCGGAATATGCCTTGATTTGATTCTCATTTTTTCCCTTTTCCTCCCGCCCTGCATCCTCCCGCTCCTTATATACACAAACTTTGTTTTCTTTTTTCTTTATTATTACCATATTCGTTTTCCCCTCGTTATTTGCTTTCACCTCATTGGTCATCACAGCTGTCCACATGATGGTCAGAAAACCAAAGCCTCAGCTGGGCACAGTGCCATAGGCCTGTCATGCCAGCACTGTGGTGGATGAAGTGGCAGGATTATAGATTTGAGCTCAGTTTGGCAATTTGGTGACTTAGTGAGACCCCGGCTCCAAAATAAAACAAAACAGAACAACTCCATACAAATAAACAAAAAAAACACAGGCTGCAGCTACTTAAGTAACTGTGCTTCTCATGGTATTTCTAACCTGCTCGGCCATTGGTGGAATGCTGATCACCTTGTATACTGTCAAAAACACCCAGATGTAAATCCTAAAATGTGTGCAACAATCCAGAACACATTCTCATAGTGGTTCTGTTCTTGTCCTCCATTTGTAACTACAGGGTTTGATTTTCCAAGATCAAGTTGATATTAAGAGTTGAAATTCAAACCAAAGGCTTTAGTTTTTATTATTATTTTTAAAAAGACTGCTTGAGATAATCTCAGATTACTAACAATAGTGCTGCAAAGTAAATAGCTTTTATCCTGTGTTGTGTTGGCAGCAATGACAAGATAAATCGTACATGGCTGGTACCCTTGTTTCTATATATCCATGAATAATAGTTTATTGAATTATTATTATTCTTTTTGCAGTAACAGGGATTGAATCCAGGGGTTTCAGGTTGAGCTACATCCCCAGCTCTTTTCTTATCTTGAGACATGTCTTGCTATGTCACTAAGTGGCCCAGACCAAACTTGAGACCCCGTGTCTCAGTCTCCTAGGAGCACAAGTGTACACCGTCACACCTGGCTGAGTTACCTGCTTGTATCTGTGGCCCTGCGGATACGGAGGCTGACTTTAATCAGCGATGGCGAACCTTTCAGAGAGCAAGTGCCCAGACTACAACCACAAACCCACTTCCTTGTCTATCGCAAAGTGCCAACACTGCCATCAAACCTGAAGATCCGATGCTGTGCTACGGGGGTGATCCTGGGGCGACTTGGCTCCTGTGCCGACAAAGAAGGCTCTGTGTGCCCACGGGGGCGCATGTACCATAGGGTCACCACCACTGGTGTAAGATAACTGAGTTTTAAGCATTCGCGTGCTTAGATCAGTGCTTTCTGCTGGGAGTATAATGTGGGCCACTTAGATAGGTTACAATTTTGTATGTCGTAGTGAAAATGTAGGAACTGGTAAAATTACATTTGATAACATTATCAATTCAGTATATTCACATCGTGGTTGGAGCGATGGGTGCATTCTGTCCTGGCCACAAGTGTGGACAGTGGACTGGAAGGCTTGCGTGGGAGTCTAGTTTCATGGAGCCAAGCTGGAGATAAATAAGTCAACACCACGTGACCAGGAAGGGGTCAGGAATGGACACAGGTCTGTGCTTTGCCAGGACCGGGTATCCTGGGTCGCGACTGCCAAGAAGGACCGAAGTAGGTACCGCCCAGGGCTCTGTAAAATACTTGTCAAAAATACTTGACAGTCTCCCCCTCTCCTCCCTTGTCACCCTTCTGGCTTGCACCACTAGGAGGCGAAGACGATACCACGGTCCAGGTTCTACTGCAACCAACAGAGTAGTTACTATACAGTAAAGAAAGAAGGAGCCCTCCCGGGAGCAGAGGGAAGAATAGAGAAGTTTTCCAGGGAAGCTCTTCCTGTCCAGTCTGAGCCCAGGAGTCTGTCTGTCTGAGCCCAAAGGATTTTCTATCTTCTAAACAAATGGGTGCTGGCGCCTTTCTGCATCGTTAATCCTTGAATTCCTCTTGTGTGATGGATGCAGGAGTAGCCAGCAGGTGGCGCCAGAGACACTTGATAGCAAGGGAAAGTGCGAACTTCTCTAGGCTTGGACAGGGCTGAAGGCAGCCGGGGAAGAGAGGGGACGCTAGCTTTGGGACTCCACAGTGTCCTTCTAACACGCAAAATGGGCAACTGGAGAGCTGATTTTTGTTATCCACAATTGACCTTTTTGATATTTCTCCTTTTCATAAATATTCATCGGAAAGCGTCTCCAGACTTAATAAGTGGTAGGAGTGAGAGTGGGGGAGTTGCGAGTAGAAAGAGAAAGCAGACTTGAGGTCAAGGAAATTTTGACTCAAGGGGAGTAGGGACTGCGGGGGGTTTTGTAGTCTAATCCTCACCGCCTGCCTTTGGTGGTCAGAATCCCTGTGAGGGTGTCAGACTGCCAGGGGTGAAATGAAACACACATTTGTGAACTCAGGACATAAACATTCACTCTTGGGCCGAATCAAGACCACGCACGTGCCACACAACTGGCACGGTTTTGTTTTCTCAGATCAGCTGATAACAGGTTAGTACCTGGACTCCACAAGGCCACACCCAGACTCTGACCAGTGGCAGGTGGTGTCCCTGTGGTGAGGACGTGTGTCTCCACACTTACATGGCTCTGAACTTCCAGACCTTGTAGGCATTTTTAGTCCCTTTCCCGTTGCTGGGACAAAATACCCAACAGCCACACCGTGAAGGAGGAGAGGTTTGTTTTGGCCCATGGTTTCAGCCCATGGTGTGCTGTCTCCAAGGCAGAATGCAGATGGCAGGGGACCCAGAGGAGGAGAAGGTGCTCCGCTCATGGGGTCCAGGAAGCGGAGATAACAACGGAGCCATGGGAGCAACTTCACCCTCCAGGGACCTACCTCTGTGCCAGGCCTTGCCTCTTCACGGCACGTCCGGCTGTGAACACATCAGTGGGCCGATCTACTGGTAAGGACAGTGCCCTGAGCTCTGTCCCCTCCAAGAGCCCCTCTTGTGAACATATGAGCTGCATGGGGAGCATTCTGGATCTAAACCTTACAGTTGCTGGTCCTACTGCTCCATCACCCCAATGTGTCCAGCGTCTCCATGAGCAGAGAGCATAAGAAAGCAAAGACAGCATTTATGGGTTCTTCTCTTTCAGCAAACCTTTCCATGCACAAATGCAAAATACAAGAGATAATTTATGCTGAATAAGATAAAAAGAAAAGATCATTTCTTAAGATTTTTAGGATGAAAAGGAAGAGCAAAGAAGTAGAAATCAAAGGTTGTGGTTTGAAGAAGGAAGGTAGAGTCTGTGACACAGAAAATTTAATCAGAAATGGGGGTCCATTCAGAATCTGCTTCAGAACGTAGTTAAAAGAAAGGATAAAGTCAGAGTACACACACAGAGCAAAAAGATTATGTACAGTGATGAAAGGAAAATTAGAAGAAAACTTACCCATATTGAAAAAAGAAACACAAGGCAAAAACACCTAAATAATGGTAATAATAAAAAACTTTCCAACAAAGAAAAACAAAACAAAAACTCGATGACAGTTGCAGGAAAATAGATCTTAGGCGCATAATGTTAAATGAAATAAGTTAAATATCACACATATCATTGTTATAGGAGAAGTTTAAAATATAAAGTAGCTAAAGAGTATAGTGAAACAAAGGGACGGTAGGAAACAAAGACTTTTTGAAGGTGAAAGACTGGAGGAAGGTGGGAAGGAGGTAGAAGATGGGAAGGGGGTGGGACATGATGATATAATATACATGTACCAGTTCCACCAAATCGGTATAAATATTATGTATCATAAATACGTAGCAGTACAAAAGGACAAGCTCCACTTGAGTGATGGATGTGTCCCCAACAGTCTGTGTATTGGAAAGTGAATCTTCAGTGCAGCTGTGTGGAGTGGGGACTGTGCAGAGCTGTTGAGTTGTGTGGGGCTCTGCACTGAGGATTAGTGATCTGGAGGGGTGAATCGGTCTCTCTCGCTCCTTCCCTGGTCACTCTTGTGCTTGCACCACAGGCAGATACATTGCCAAGTCCCTTGCTAGGCACAGATCCTTACCTGGGACTTCCAGCCTGCAGAGCTGGAAGCCGAATGAGTGTCTATTTACAAATTACACACTGCGTGGTTTTGTCTTGTAACAGTGCAACTGTGACTCATGCAGATGGACAGGGAGCGTTTTCCTAAGTGTTTCAGGCAAACCTGAAGTAGGGTTTATCCTAAGACAAATGTGGAGAAAGAGTCTTAGGTTTCAGGGATGAATAGAGGATTCTGTAAGGTTCCCAGGAGAGAACAAAAGTATTATTTTAAAATGACATAAATGAAGTTAGTTTCCATTTTCCCTGGTATGAGGAGCACCTGGACAAGACCTGCAACATTCTGATAGGATTCATTTATGATCCCAAATTTTAATAACCAGGGAGGATGGTACTTTTTGGACTGAATCATTAAAACAAAAAGGCAAAATCTCAGAAAATATTTTCTCTTCAGTAACTACCTTATGCAAAAGTAGTTTGCATATCACAGATAGATGGAGAACAAAATAACGAATGACAAAAATAACAAAAGGAAAAAAATGACAGCAGCTGGCAACTAACAGAAGAAATAAAGCTAAGTAAACAAAAATCCTAACGGGATAAAATGACTAAGCCCAGGAAGGAGTTTAGTCACTTTGACACCTTAACACAGGCCTCGTGTGTGTGTGTGTGTGTGTGTGTGTATGTGTTTATGTGCACACGTGTGCATGCTTATGCATGTCAGTTTACTCAATGTGCCTTTTTTTGTTGTTGAAATACACGGCCTAATAGCCACTCCAGGAAGGTGGCTTTTCACACCAGAGCCCAAACATAGCAACCACATGAAGCTCACAGCCACAGAAAACATTCCCAGACTTGTTCCTCTTAGTGACTGACTCAAAATGGACGTTTTTCAGCCAGGCGTGGTGGTGTATCCTGTAATCCTAGCAGTAGGAGAGTCCTACTGATCACAAGTTCAAGCCCAGCTTGAGCAGTTTAGAGACCATATCTGAGCTGAGCTCAGGGCCAGCCTGAACCACAAAAAGCAAGACCCTGTCTCAAAAAAACCTAAAAAAAAAAAAAAAGAATAGGCAGTTTGAAATACAGTGGTACCTTCCTTTATGAACATAATTCATTCCACAACCTGGGGCACATGGCCATGTTTGTGCTTGTCACAGATGCAGAGCTTGTGAATGCAATCAAAACTTTGACCAGGGCTTCTGTTTGTGAACTGAATTATTTGCAAACAGAGCTAGTTGTGAACCGAGGCATCTCTGTATTCATTCATGGATTTAGAAATAGTTCTTGGCATTGCAAAGAGTGCTAATTGTATGGAACTAGAGACTGGCATTGTGCTCGGGTTTCGCTAAGGAAAGCATTTCCGTTACACACTGAACTGTAGATTCCAACAGCAAGGCGGGAGCAGGGACTGTGCTGCACTAAATATTGCTGGGACAGATGCATCCTGACTCCCTAGGCATTTTGCTTTCATTTGGACTTGTGGGTAGTACCGTTTCTTCTCAGCGTTGCCTGTGCCTGGGCTCTGCTTCCCGTGTGCTTGAGACTTTAATGATTCCCAAAGGCAGCTGACAGCTTCCTTTTCCTGTCTCTCTTTTTTCCTTTCCTTTCCCCGCCCCTCCTGTCCCTTCTCTCCTCCTCTTCCTCCTCTTCCCTCTCGCCCTCTCACTCTCTCAGCCCAAGTGCACCTGGTTCAAACTATGCCTTCAGTGATGTTTCTTTTGGCTGGTTCTGTGATCGTGGAATTCTAGACAGTTGCATTTGGAAGCGCTATTAGGCAGTGATCGTGTCTTGTTTCTGGTGGGGGCGAACATCTCCCTGAGGATTCAGCCTGTACCCCTCAGTACAGGACAGTTCACACCCAGTGTCTCGTAGAATCTCCCGCTGAGTCTTGGAGTTGAGTACCCTGAGTCCCTTATCACGGTCTTCTGACCCTGAGTGGAGCTACTTTCTCCCCTGAAGAATGCAGGTCCTTTTGCTCTGGGGAAAAAGAACACTTTAAATCTAGCTGTGTTCAGATAATGTCCCCTGGAATGCAGTTTGGATATATGTGACGGGCTGACAGAATGTTTTGGAGATGTTTCCGGCTCAGGTCATGTTGCACAGAAGGCTGGTCTGAGTTTGTACACTGAAAACTGTATGGTGTGGCTCTGAGCACCCACAGATGGACCCACGAGCGGTAGTATCCCGAGTTTCCCCTCCACTCCAGGGGATGGAGGATAAGCGTGTGGCTTAGGAGTCAGGCTTCTGGGTTTACTCTCTTCTGCTCCTCTTAATTGTGTGACTTTGTATGTGTCTCTCGTAGATTATTAAGAGGACTAAGTGAGGAAAGAAATGTACAACAGTACCGGGCATGGTGAGTCACTCCCACCAGTGATCAGTACAACATACCACAGTTGCTCAGTAATGGTGGCTCATGCCTATAATCCCAGCACTTAGAAGGCAGAGGCAGGAGGGTTTCTGTGAGTTCCATGCTTGCCTACATATGAGCTCAGGGCCAGCCTGAACTACAAAGGGAGACTCTTTCTTAAAAAAAAAAAAGAGAGAAAGAAATGTAAGTGCCTAGCCCCGTCCCTCCTGTATTTTTAGAATGCAGCATCCGTGGTGTCTGCTTTTGGCTCTTGACATCACGTACCTGTCCCAATTCCTGTTTCCCCCGCAGGACTAAATGTCGCTGCGTAGAGCTCCCCAGTCCTGCGAACTCTCACTAGAGCTGGGATCTGCCTCTCTGTCGGTCCCTGAGTGATTTTTGACACAGGTGTTCACTGTAAGGGACCCTCCACTGTAGAAACCTGTGGCTTTTAGGGTGTGAGGCCTTAGGGCCTTGGAAACGGCCCCCAGCTAGTGTCAGCATGTTCATGAGGATATGTCACTCTTACCAAACTGTTGACAAGCATCCATTCAGCAGAAAGCTCTGGAAGCCAAATGTAGGTTTAAACGTTTCCCCAAAGGCTGATATGTCAGAGACGACGCTTTCAGAAAGTGACTCTCAGAGGGTTTGAACTTCTTAAGTAGATGAGCACACTGATGAGATCCTAATTCGATGGTGTTCTTGGGTAGTGATGGAAGTGCGGGCAGGGTGGCCGGGCTCCAGGGAGGGGCTGTGTGCGGCGGAGCTGCAGACTGCGAACCCACCCTGCAGTGTAACGGGCTGGCCAGCAGGGGGCGATGTCCTGCAGTGGGCGGAAGAGTGCCCATGTCTGCCTCATCTCGCCTTTGTTTACCCAGACGGATGGGTGAGCAGTCAGTAACACAAGGTGCATCTGTTTCCAGGATCCATCAGTACCTTCTCTGGTAAACAGCTTAACCTCCGCTGTCTTCACTTCTCCCTAGAACCTGTGGTACGCGATCGTCCCTGAGTGCAGGGACCAGGCCCTAGCTCTTGGCTGGTCTCCATCAGGTGTGGGATGGACACTGGCCTGATTCTGGTCGCCAGCCTCTTGTTTTCTGGCTCTCCCCTTTTCCTGCTTCCTGTCTGCCATGAGGTGGGCAGCTTTTCTCTGTGGGACAGCTTTTCTCTGTGGAGCCCGGCTGCCAACATGCTCAACACAAGCCCAAAGCTGTAGAGTCCTCTGACCATGGACTGAAACCTCTGAGGCCGTGAGCCCGAGAACTTCTGTCAGAGCAGCAGAGAGAGGATGGTGGAAATGTAGAGAGCCCTGTGCTAGAGCTGTTGATACGGAGGCAGGACCTTGGTTCCTGTCAGAGCCGGAAGCACGAGGCTGCAGGTCAGGCCGGTGCCGCTGTGGTGCCCCGAGGGTTTGGGGAGGTGTGAGAATAAACGTTTAAGCGCATGGACTGTCGGGCATTGCCTTCTCTTCCTGATGTGGGACATTGGCTTCGTGCTTGTGGTGTGTGATAACGATGCTGTGTGTTGTAAAGTAGTACACAGTTAGGTAAAGCTCACATGAGGTACAAGGATGGTGATGCTGCAGTGAATGTACCTCACTCAATAGCTGAGTGGGAGCGCTAGCCACCCCTGTAGCCTAACATTCTTGGAAGCTCAGGCAGGAGGAGTACAGGTTTAAGCTCAGCCTGGACAACTGAGTGGTTGAGTTGAAATTTCATGTTAAAATTGGAAAAAAAAAATAAGGCCTGGCTAGATAGCTCAATGAGAGGATCCTGGGCTCAACTGCTGACATTGAGGAAAAAAAACAGAAGAGTCTGCAAAGGTCCACTGTGAGGGCAGACATGTCGTGTCTCACCGTGGGGACAGTGACCTTCTTCCTCCTCTCCTGTCCTCGTTGGTAATATGGAAATCACCATGGTGGGAGCCCTCACCTGTGAGGAGAGTCCTCACTGCAGGAATTTACGTAATTTATCTCGTTTATTTCTCCTCACCCTCATTAGACAGTAAGGAAATTAAGGTCCCACAGCTGGCCAAAAGAACAGTGGCCGCGCCTGCTGCTGGTCCTGAACTCCGGCTTGCAGCCTGGGTCCCACCTGTGGGAGCTGGCAGGAAGCGGAAGTGGTTGCAGTGACTCTGAGAAGGAGACACTGGTGACCCCGTGGATACATGGGGGGTTGTGGGACCCTTGAGTTACACACTCAGTTCACTGGTAAAGGCTGGTCGTAACTCAGATTTGTCAGTTGAGGTCTTGGACTCCTCTGCACAGCCTTCAGAGTCTCTCCTGTGTACAGGTAGGTCTCAGGTCCTCAGACACTGGCCAGGATTTCTTAGTAAAAATGACACAGGGAAGGAGCCTGTCATGTTCCTTGCATAACTCTTTAAGGGTAAAATCTGTACCTGAGACCATCGGGAAGCACAAGTGGCTGGGATCTGGATCTTTACTCAAGACTTTGGCTCCAAGTTAAAACCAAAATTCTGATCATGACCCGAGTTCATAGGTCAGCCAAATTGTAACTCAAGGGTCTACCATATTTGGAAGTTAAATATAATGAAAGCGTTCAGCTGAGCACCGGATCTGTGCACCAGGTGCATGCGCTGCCCCCAACCCAGGCTGGGGATGGGGTGACGGGGCTCAGAGAGAGAGAAAAAACAGACTCGAGGCCCTGCTCCTCCTTTTCCCCCTGAGAACTGACCAGAGCTTCTGCTGTTATAAAAGTTTCCTCCTGGGATTCATGCCTCTTACGGAGAGAAAAATCACAAACCCTGCAGAGGAAGATTCCAGTGTTCTGTGATGACATCGGAGATCTTCACGAATCGTCAAATGTCAGTACCTTCGCCAGGCTCTGCAAATAAAGAGTGCTGTAGGTAATTACATTTTTAATAAAATCCAGTTTGCAGATTGATAGTCAAATAGATTTCCTGTTCTGGAAGCCCAGCCCTTCCTCCCAACTCTGCCGCTGTATCTTTCTCAGGCTGTTCTTTCTCACAAATCCTTCATAATTAGGAAAGAATTGCTATGGACTTAATACTTTCTGGGACTCTCAGTTCCTGTTAATTTATTGGCTTAAAGAGCTAAATGTTATTACATGGCCAGTTGCTGCCACATATTTATAATATGCCTATTTAATGAAATGAAATAGCATGCATAATTGTGGGACTTTATTGGTAGTTGCAAACTACACTGATAAATAATCATGTGGATGGAAGGCTTATATAGAACTTTCTCAGAAAATGCATATGTACGGTGCTTTATTAAGCAACTTTGGTATATGAAAGCCAAGATTTATAAAATATATCTCAGGAATTATTTACTTTGTGAGGACTTGTTATTCAACATTTTATTTTTCTTTTTAATTGACACATAATTATCCATATTTATGGGGTACAGTACAATTCAGTGCATGTATACAATAGGATGATTGTATCAGGATAATTAGCATTTGTTGTCTCCTTATCGGTTATTTTTGTGTGTGTGTTTGCAAGTGTCAGACTCTTTTCTTGTAGCTCTCCCTGAAATTCACAATATTTGTTGTCAAGTGTTACTCTTCTTTGCTGGAGTGAAAGAACCGGTCCCTCCGTTGGTGCCTTTTTTCCAAGCCTTTCCCGGCTCCTCTCACCTCTGTTCCCCTGGATAATCATTTTTCTACTTTGTTCTTCTTCAAGAAGAACTTTTCTAGCTTTCAGATATGAGAGGGAACCTGTGATATTTGTCTTTATTGGTCTGCCTCATTTCACTGAGTATAATGTCTTCTGGTTCCAGCAAAATGATTTTTAGCTTTGCAGATCATTTGATGTAGATTTCTGTTAAAGAACAGCTTTTTAAAGCATTTTTAAGAGATTTTCCTTATAAAGTAATTACTTGCACACAATTGTTTAAGATGCTTTCTCTGTAGACCTTCGGTCTCCTGCAAAGGGAGGGGGGTGCTTCTGGATTCCGTGCTTTATGTTCAGGACTGGTGAGGTCCTCGACGCTCAGTTCCCTTTCGTAGTTCTGTGTGCACGGCTTCTGCTGATGGCAGTTTCTACTCTGGATGAGTCTGCAGCTTTGTCAACGTAATGCCTGTCTGTATAATTCCTTCCTACGAAACACACAATGTGTGTGTGAGTGACCTCACTGGCAGGGCTTTCTGTGGGGTGGTGGTTGGGAATGGCAACACATTCAGACATTAAGAGAACGATACGTTTCAAGTCTGGACTGAATTTTCAGTGTTCTCTGCTGGGAAGAATTCGTACACTTCGATGAAGAAGATGACTGGCATTTGTCTCAGATGTTCGTTCCCCAGGTGCCACGGGACCTGGCATAGAACAGGTTACCGTGAGGGATGCTGGTTCCAGAACACACGTCTACAACAGTTATTGGAATCTTAGATCAAGGGAATTTTCAGTCATCTAGTGCCCTGAAACACATAGTATGCACACAGGTAAACTCTCAAAAGACCAGAGTTTCTCAGGAGTGTCAAAGCATCTGGTCCCACCTTGAGGAGTAGCGCTTCATGGCAGTGACAATGATGGTGGTATAAATGCCACTTTTTGACACCTGCTAGGGTGGCCTCTTCCCATATCACCTCATTTCATCCTCACATTCAGGGATGCTCTCGGGGAGCATTATACCCATTTTACACACCGAGAAACTGAGGCTCAGTGAAATGAACTGAATCTCATCAGGTCATACAGAAGGTAGCTGGCTTGAGCCCTTTTCGGCTCCAGAACAAAAATTATTATTATTTTCTTTCTTTATTATCTCTGCACAGGATCCTGGAGTTTGTCAGTGCCTGGGGTAGATCAGAAAGAGAAACTCTTGATGTCTGTGTCCCTGTTCTTGGCTCACTGGTAGACTGATGCCAAACCTCAAACAAAAGGGGAAAAGTACTAGTGAGAGTGCTTGAAAAGGCAAACCACATTCCCAGCGTGCTGCTGTGGAGGGGTGAGAAAGTTGAGGCCGATAACCATCCTTAGCGGCTTATTGCAAACTGGACAAATGGATCAGGGTCCTGCTGGAATGTCTGGAGGGATCAGAGTGGGCTGTGCCAATGGAGCAGGAAAATGTCACGTTCTGCAGCTACAGACTTGACATTTAGTCGTGAACTGATGATGTATTAGTTGTATGATCTTGAGAATGTCGCTTATTTCCCATCCCCCATGCCCACTTGCAGAACGGGGAGAGGGTTTTGCATCTACCTGACGCAGGACTTGTGATATTAAATGCAATCTGATCTAGGAAATGCTTTGTAAACTAAAACATGGTTAATATGTTTTTTGTTCTCGATCATATACATCCTTGGGTATGTTTTGTTTTATAGACATTTTACAAACATTTTTACTCAAGTTTTCCACATGTGCCGCCTTTGGTTGGTTTGTTGACAAGAGTAATTTCTCTTCCTGTAAATGGAATGAGCATTATTTGTTTGAACACAGGAATGGCAAACCTTTTAGAGTTTTCAATGATCACAGTGCCCGCTTCGGCCTGTGTACTATAGGTTCACCACCACTGTGGTAAAGTTTATTAAAATTGTGTTTAGCATTTGAATTGTGAACATTGTTTTTACGGGAGAATTGGGAGGGAATATATTTAATAGTGGTGAGTGTGGGGGGAAATGCTTAGCGTGTTGGTGGAGGGGAGCTCAGCAGGTGCCGGGGAAAGAGGGGTAATCAGAGGCTCCCAGAGCCCAGGAGGGAGGATGTGACAGTGGTTCCATCCTCAGACCACATTGCGTTGAATATACAATTGAGTATAAGGAGATTGAATCTGTTGATTCTGTTCCTTCTGGTGCTCAGGGTCATCAGTATTTTTAACTGTATCTGTTTTGTCGAGTGAAGAGGGTATCTCTGTGGTTTTAATTGTCCTTCCTGAAAAGTTAAATACATACATATTCCCTGAACCCAGATGTTCCTCTCCTGGGTATTTACTGGAGAGAATTGAATCACATATCCAAACAAAACCTTGTAAAATTATATTCACAGCAGGTTTATACAAAACAGTTTACAAGTGGAAGTAGTCAAACACTGATCAACAGGGGAATAGGTAAACACATGATATATTCCTACTTGAGATAAAAATAAAACTGGATAAAGTGAATGATAAAAATAGAACTACTAACTACGTTTTGTAACATGGGTAAATCTCACGTGTTACAGAAGCCAGATATAAAAGAAGCCAGAAATAAAATGTAAAGTGCTATAAATGAGACATGAAAACTCTTAGGTGACAACCCAAATATATAAATAAACAGCAAATTAGAAAATAGATAAGAGGCAATAGGGAGATAGCTCTTTCTCAAATAGGGAGATAGGTCTTTCACAAGAGATGGAGGGGAAGGCAGATCAGGGAGAAGGGATGGAAAAGGAACTAAGATACGTTACATATATATGCCAATCTCCTGTAAAATGTAATCATTGTATAATGCTAATAAAAATGACAACTTTAAAAACCCCACAATGAAGGAAATTACAGGGCTAATTTATGGTGGTATACATAGATCAGTGGTTCTCTAGGGTGCGACCTCCTGGGAGAAGACATCATGGAGCTTTCTGAGGGGAGGGGAGTATTCTGTCTTTGTATAGGAGTGCTGGTTTTCACAGTTGTGTATGAGTTGTCAAAACTCATCAGATTGTGACCGTTGAAGTCTGTGCTTCTCATTGGCTGCGCCTAAGTGAGGCTGAATTATAAAGTATGAAGCAAAAGAGACGGCAGTGAGTGTCTTCAGGTCCTGAGGAGTCTTGGGGCTTCCGCCAAAGAAGAGTCTAAAGAGCTTCCAGGAGAGGAGGGAGGAGAGAGGGCAGGAGGGAGCCAGCCCCTGGGACTGCCAGCTCTGCCCTGGGAAGGGCCAGGTGCTGCTGTGTTGCTCTGGAGCAGAGGAGAAGGTCTCAGGGAAGCGAAGGTTTCGAGTCCATGGGAAGAAGGATTGTATCCATAGAATTAGATTTGAAGTTGGGGTGGTGCGGTATCTCTACCAGGCTGAGGCAGAGGGACTACAGCGTTGAGCCCAGCCTAGGAAACTAACAGACTTAGCCAAACTTGCCTCAAAATAAAAAAATAATTAAAAGGTGGGCAACATAACTCAGGTCAGCATTCCCTGGGTTCAACCCCTAGTACTATAAACACACAAAGTTAGAGATGACTTACTATGGAATAGGATATTTCAGGAGACCCCAGACCCCTTGTCGCTCAGCAGAGGAGTAAGTTCCTGTCGATCATGATGTGAGTGAGTTTGTGCTGTGATTAGGAGACTTAGGCTTCCTTCTGAATAGAGACCACGATCAGTGCTGGTCTTGGGTAACTCATCCAGCAAACATGAGTGAGGAGGAGAAGCCTTCTCTGAGCCTCAGTTTTTTTCATTTTAAAAATTGGTATATGTGGGCTGGGGATATAGCTCAGTGGTTCCAGCACCTGTCTTGCAAGCGCAAGGACCCGGGTTCGATCCCCGGTAACCACATAACAATACTGGGTGTGGAGAGTGACGCCCCAGCAGTAACCAGTACCACATCCCACAGTGCCGGGCGTGGTGGCTCACGCCTGTAATCCCAGCACTCGGGAGGCAGAGGCAGAAGGATTGCTGTGATGTGAGTTTGAGGCTTAGCTCAGGGCCAGTCTGAACTATAAAGCAGGACCCTGTCTCAAAAAAACCTTAATAAAAAAAATAAGACCTAAAAAAAAAAATTGGTATATGCATGATTCTTCCTCACATTCTATAACTCACCTATAGTACTGCTTTCAAATAGTTGTAGTAGATAATTGATGTAACAGGCATAACAAAGCAGATATACTGAGCACATGTTCAATGCTAAATACATTTAACCTTTGTGATTTTTATTGCAATTATGTTTCTAAGAATTTTAGATATCAGTACATGTCAGGAGAAGTAGATGTTTTGTGGCAAAATTTAGGACAATCGACTGAATGCTTCCTGTTGGATCCTTAAAATGACTGTCAGTTCTATCAAGAAGCATGCCTATGTGGCCTATGCCTATAATTCCAGCACTCGGGAGGCGGAGGCAGGAGGATTGCTGTGAGGTCGAGGCTCGCCTGGGCTGCACAGTGAGCTCAAGGCCAGCTGAACTACAAAGCTGTCTTTAAAAAAAAAAAAAGAAGAAGAAAGTGGGGAAATATAATAATCACTTGTGGCATGTCAGACTTTGTGAATAAATACAATAGGCCATGCAAGTGTGTCCTTGGTAGAAATAAATCTTTTATCCTTGGTGGTTGTGCTCATGCTCAGTTCTGAGTCATAGCATTAGAGTGAATCTCATAAGGGTAGTTATCAAGGTTAGGCTTGTCTTGGTCCCTGTCCAGTGGGGAAGATTTCTTTAGCATAATTAATATTTTCAGTGAGTAGAAGATTGATTTCAAGTAATGTAGGCCAAAACACACAACTTCTGAAAGGTTCTAATGGATTAAAATTTGTATTTACCTGGAAATAGGTCATTCAATCACATGGATCAGAATTTAAAATAGACCTAAGGTGAACAATGGAATATTTTTCTTTTGTCCCCAGACCCCTAGCCATCCAGGTCTTCTCTCCACAGGCCACTATTTAAACTAGTTTCTTGGGTATCTTTCTAAAGAGTGTACCATTCGTGGCATTTCAGGAGCCCTTTTGGTATTTTTCTTTCACACAGTAGTTTATTTCAGGGTGGTTTTCTTTCTTTCTTTTCTTTCTTTTTTTAACCTCTTCTGTTTAATATTCAGTGATATTTCATTTCAGAACTTGAAACCTTTGTCTTTCCTTGTAAGGTCTGCCTTATATTCTTTTTTTTTTTCAGTTTTTTTTTGAGACAGGGTCTCATTTTGTGGTTCAGGCTGGCCCTGAGCTCAGCCTCCAACTCACATCACAGCAATCCTCCTGCCTCTGCTTCCCCAGTGCTGGGATTACAGGCGTGAGCCACCACACCCCGCACTGTGGTATGTGGTACTGGTTGCTGCTGGGCATGAGTCTCCATGCTCAGTATGGTATGTGGTTAACTGGAGATTGAACCTGGGTCCTTGCACTTGCAAGACAGGCGCTGGAACCACTGAGCCAAATCCCCGGCCCCAGGACTGCCTTATATTCTAATATATATTGGAATGTAAATATGTACAAATGTCATACTTTAGCCAATCTGGTTAAATTTAGCTTGTCTCTTACATTTTACTCAGATAAAGAAGGCTTTCATGGCTGACTGTCTTCTCTGTGGCTCTTGCTAGAGCTTGCTGGATGGTTTTCTGGGGTGGACCTGAAGCAGATCTTATGTTAGTTTGTGGTCCTTGCTCCTCAGAGGGCTTTCTGGGCTCTCAGCTGCCAGCTGAGGAGCTGATGTGGTGTAAGCCCAGTTTCTCCATTAGACTGGGAAAAATATCAAAGTTCTCTAGCAACATGTGATCTGCAGTGTCTCTGGTCCTTCCTCGAGCTCATAGCTGCCATTCTATGCTAAGCCTCATACATTCTCATCCAGTGCATGTGAGCTGAGCTCTTGGATAGACCTTTTGGGGAATCCCTATACAAATTTCTGTGAGGCCCTTGACTAAACTGTCTTCTCTCCAACGTCTTACCCCATAGAATCTGTTGATGCATCTTCGATCTTTGGCTATTGAACCCGGCACGACCACCATTCCCTGCTTAGACTTCAGCTCACTGCTCCTTCAGTAAGGTCTTGTCCGTAGGCAGGGTGCCCCAGTGCCCGAGGACAGTGACTTCCTCTATTTGTCTGTTTTTCTATATTTTTGTGTCGAGGGCAAGTCTGGTACCAGTTACTTCTATCATAAGCTAACATGAATGACAGCTCAGGATGATTTATTGAGAGCTATCAGGGGTCTGCTCACAACCTAACTTTTCATCAAGTGCAGTTTTTCTGTTTTCAACTATCAGAATTCTATAAGGAAGGGTTCTAGGGATCTGACCTGGTTTGGTAATTTTTGTGTTCTTATGTTTGCTAAACTGAGTGAATTGGGACCCTTTTCCAAGGAGCTGAAACATAGCTTCTCTAAATTGTACTTGGTAATGAATTTTTAATTTTCAGTCCAGTTCTACCACAGCAGTAAAAACAAGTTCAATTATATGCTTATTGGGAATTCTTGCTTCTTATAAATTCTAAAGCATTTTATTACAGCAGGGATTAGAATTTTTCCCCAAGCACAGTGACTCTAGGACACTCCTGTTGTTCTGAAAAGGGGTCATTTTCTGATCTGTGGGTTGGAGGCAAGGTCAGGGAAGGAAAAAGATTATAAAAATCAAAACTGGGAAATTTTGTACTTTACTTAACCCAATGCTGAGTTATAACAGATTATAGCTTAATGTTTTTTAACTTTTCAGACATGTCTGTGTGCTCTTATGCCATTATTCCCACTGGAAGAGAAACAGAAATTAGTATTTTTTTTAAAGGTAAATGACCTGATTTTTCTCTTGCTACTCCTAAAGAATGGATGTGTGACAATCCTGCTTTTTTAGCGCTTGTTAATTTGCTCATTCATTGATTGGTTTGCTAGTGCTGTGATGTCTGAAGTGACTGAAATCATAGTGACAGACAACCCCAGGCTTTCCTTGAGCTCTTGCATTGGGTTGAATGGAAGTTGGCTGAGCTAACATGGTCCCAGCAGGAGCTGTTGAGCTCTGCTCTTAAAATCCTTCTTGGGCCATGATCTTTCTCATGGCTATGGCAAGTGAGTAGCTCTATCTCCATGAACACATCTTCTGCACTTGCTGCATTGCATTTACTGACATCCTACTGATCAGAGCAAGGAAACATGGCTAATGGTGGTATAAACAGAACAGGGATGGATATTCTTCTTGTGGGAACATAGGTGAGAAAATGAAAACTGTTAGACAGAGATCCTTTATATTTAAGTACTTATTATCTATGAGTCACTAAGGCTAAGAAATGAGAAGGACATAGACATATTTCCTAGGGCTCCTAAAAACATTGATTTCGATCCTGAAGGGTAATGATGTTACAACTAGTGAAAGATGCAGAGGAAGACTTAAAACTGTAGTTTACATGACATAGATATACTTAACATTTCAGGATTGTTTTCTGCTTTTAATTTCACATCCTGGAAGATGTTAAACTTGAATTTGCAGCAGTCTACCTAAGCATTATATTCGACTGAAATCCCCTGCTATTTATAACAAGCAGCACGGTGGTTTTCAGATTTAAAGCCATGATTTCTTGTAAGAAAACTGCAGCTGTCTGGGAAGATGTTTGGGTTTGTAACACTTCTGAAAGCAGTTGGAAAAGATGCTAGGGATTAAAGAGAGGACAAGTCTGTATGGAGAGCCTCAGAGGTGCATGGGTTTGGTTCGGGAACCTTAAGGAAGGTACAAAAGGAAACGGAAATATGCCAGCCATGCAAACACTTGAGGCAACAATTCATGGTTACTGAATTGAATGGCTACAGATCCTAAGGAGGATCACAGTGGAGAAGAGTGACCAAGCCAGTGGCCTGGAAATGCGCTGCCTCTTGCCTTCCCTCCTTTTCTGAGGGGCTCTTGTTCATGAGTGAGTGTTGGAGCTGCCATTAGGCTAGAGAAAGCCTCTAAAACCCTGGACTGGAGGGATAATAAAAGCCTTATGTTTTTTAAAAAAAGTTATCTAAAATTCAGGACAGTAACGGTAGAGAACATGAGCTGAAAGGCTGGAGTTTTTATGTCCAGGATCCCCAGACAGACTGCTGACAACATGCAAGGATGATGGGCCAAGAAAGAGAAGTTAAAGAGATAAATATTTATTGGGATAGAAGAAAGACTATTTCAGATGTTGTGGATTTTACGTTAGGATAATATTTGCTCTTTACCAACTCTCTTGTTTCACAGTTGAGGAAATAAAAGGTTTTTCCTGGGGTCACAGGAATCTTTGGTAGGACTAGTGCAGGAATGATTTCGTGGCCTTCTGATATCTCCTAACTGCTCACAGAGTCACTGAGTGCCGGTGCATAGCAAGGGTTTTCTAAGCACTTATATGTTCATAATCTGTTTCTGTTGTTACGAAAATTGCATGAAGTGACAGAGGTGGTAAGACATCCCACAGTTTGCCTGTTGTAACTGTGTGGTGTCACACTGCCTGTGTTACTTTTTTGGTTAGATTTGGATAGCTAAGGTGAGCTGAGGACGAGTAGTAGTCTCACTCAGAGCATGGACTCCGTTGAGGTGCTGTATCATAATAAGCTCAGATAGTTAGAATAAGGACATTAAAGACTTTGAATACGAAATGATATCTCTTTTCGCAGAAACAAGGGGACCCCAGATTATAGAGAGGCTGAAAAATATTGTGCTTGGTGCAGAGCACCAGGAATGCGGAGGCCGCTCTGGAGCTGTCCTTGGTGCTGAGACCCAAGTTTGGATCTCACATCTTTGACTATTGTTTCCATCCACAGAGTTTAAAGACATGTACCTCAGAAAGCTAGAATTTTAGAGCTGAATGAGCTGAAATAAATAATATTGTACTTCTGTCACATGACAGATATGTTAGGTTTGTTATTTCTCTAAAGGTACGCGATTTAGTGACCTTTCAATTGAGAAGGAGGGAGAGATGGATAAGAAACTACTTGTGTCACCAGGTAGAATGAAGCAGTGGCTTATTACAAATGTAAAAATTGGAATGTGGAAGGGGATGATGTGAAAGCATTTATGAAGCTTTTTAAGTAGAAGGATAGATATAATTTCATTCAGGTGAAGGGTGAATAATGAACAAAAGAAATGGTATATGAGTGAGGGAAAATAGATCTACATGACAGTGTTGAGATTATCAAACACCCAGAATACTGCACGTTTCCATTTCCCTTTATACAGACATGACATATGTCTCTGGGTGGTCATCTGATTTTTCCTGCTCTTCTGAGACAGTACCTCAGAATCTTTCTCAACACACTGCTTCAGAAAGGTTCTCTCAATTTAGCAGGGTGAGCATATGTGAGAACCTATATTTTCTTCCTATACTAGCACTTGGAAGACAGATATATGGTAGATGGCAAGATGATTTGTGATACCCTTTCTCACTAAAAGAGAATTTCACTAAAAGAGTGACAGAACCAGGAGATACAGAACCCAGGTCTTGGGATGAGGTCTCCTACCTTGGGATTTGTCCGAGTCAGACCCTTAGACTGCTTGTACCTTTATTAGCATTGAGCAGATACTTAATAATATGCCTGCTATTGAACTCCATGCCAGGCACAGTGGAATAAAATTCTTGGGGAGTGGAACTTGAATACTTGTATTTTTTAGCAAGCTTGTTGAGTTATTGTGGAGTAGGACAGGGTTTACGTAGAACACTGACAGTCCTTGAGATATAGCGAGATGCCAGTAGGCAATCGATGCTAACAGTATCATTCCTTCTAGAATCAATTTAAAGCATATATCACAAAGTAACATACACATTTATATAGTTGCTTTACTCTTGTAGTAATCTGCTTTGAAGAAAACAAGCTTTTTATTTAGTAATTGATTTATTGGTATTTGAATTTTGGCTCTCCACTTGTAGCTGTATGATTTTGAAAACTCTTTTTTTAAGCCTCTCAACAATCCAGTGCTTCTACATGTAAATGTGGCTATAATGCCTACCTTAAAAAGTTGCTCTGATGTTTATATACACAGTAGCAACAGGACATTTTGAATATAGTATGGCACATAGTGAACATTTTGTACGTGCTAATTACTTTTAATATTTGTTGTTAAAACCTTGTAGATACAAAACTCTTCCAGTTTCTTGGTAGTTATATTATTTATCCAGACACGCACTACCTCTCCTGATTTCCCATTTTTAAGGCAGGTATGCTGTGTTTCAAAATGTTTACCTTACTTATGTGTATTTTACAGTGAAGATACAGAAGCATGCAGAAGTTACACTGAAGGCAGGAAGAGAGTAAATTGTGAGTCTCATATGTCATGCTGAGTAGGTTAGGTTTTATCCTCTGGGCAATAGTTGGATGTTGATTTTGATATAGAGAGTGACGAGACACAGACAGTGTCATGGGGAAATTAATTTGGCATACAGTGTATTGGAGATGAGCTATGCAGTTAGAAAACAGCAGCAGTGGCTTTTGTAGGAAGTGATAGGGTCCTGGACTGAGTTTTCCATTGGGAGGATCCAGGTAGGACACAGAGAGGTCATTGTGAAAGAACATAGGAGGTGCCTGGTTGGTGGATCTGAGGAAAAAGAGAGGAAGTGTGGGCTTTCCAACTTGAGTCGTGAGGAAACTGGTGGTATCTCTGATAAGAATAGGAACATGTAGAGAAGGAGGGTTGGATATGGATAGGAAAGCAGTCTACATCTTGATCTGGCTTTACAAATTAAGAGATGTTGCAATTTATGCATGGACAACTTTAAGTTAAATATTTAATTGTAAGAATCTGGTCCAATCCATCTCAGCCTTTTACTATATTTTAATGTTATTCTTTTTATGTATTGTCATCATTGTTTGCAAGTAGAAGACACTATCTCTGGCTGACTTAAACAGGAAGGGGAGAGATTTTATTAAAGTGATGCTGATGTATTTCCAGAATTGCTGGGAATACCAGAGATCCAGGCCCACGACATGAACAGAAGCAGGAGAAAGCAGGAAGAAGCCACCACCCTAGCTGAGGTCACGCTGTGTGTCAGTTTGGGTAGGTCCTATTGTGTTCTCTGTGGCATGCATTGTCCCAGTGGCTGGCATTGCTGCTGGCACTGTATAGAGGACACCATCCCTAACTTTTCTGTGTTTGCAAAGTTGGAAGTTCTGCAGCAATTTCTGCCTCCATTTCTAGAGTATATTCTTGATACCTGCTTATTTATATCTATGTCTTTACTAAAACCCAGGTGAGTAGTATCTGATTGAGCAGTCTTGTGACCTAGCCAGAAGCTTGGAATACACGTGTCTTACTTGCTTATACCAACAGTGGATCAGATCACCTACCAGGAGATATCTGTTCTAAGACAGAATAGCCCCAGTTTTTGGTATTCGACAGAGCAAAATAAACCAAATGTGCAAAAATGTGACCAATTGCCAACATCCACTGTACATGTCCATATGTTATTTCTGATACGGTGAGGATAGGGTACCTGGAAGCACATTTTTCTTTTTTCTTTAGTGAATTTTAAATATAGATATAGACTGTCCTGAGAATCAAAGCACTTGCAGCTACAGATAAAAAGGTCGAGAAATTGCCCAATATTTCATGGCTCGCCCTGTTCAAATTGGAGCCTATTACAGAACAACATTTGACCTTTTCATGCAGTGTGATGTTGTATTATCAGAACTCTCTTTATCTATGACTTTTTTTTTTGCTTTTCCCCTGTTTATTTGAGTTCATCCCTGAGAGAAAAAAATGAAAATTAAAAAAAGATGTGTTCTAAAATTTAGGATGGTAGTGAGTAGATTCTAACCTTAAACTTAGTCAAGAAAGAATTTTCTATGAAATTTCTGAGCAGAACACTGCGTTGTGAATCAGGATACTTAGGCCCTTGAGCACATCTCTACTTATATCTGTATTAAAGATTCCTCATTGATAGTATCAATGGATTTGGAAACAGGAATACACAGATTTGAGCTTGTGGGTTGGGTATTTACACTCTTGTGGGTTGGGTCTGTCATACTCTTGCCTGTGTTTTTGGTATGGGAGAAACAGGGATAATAATGGTAACATCTACGTTGTTTATTATGTGAATTAAATGTTTGTAGAATTTCAGAAAAAAAATAGAATGTCTGTGTCCTAGATTATTTTTAAGAACTTCTCAGATGTCTTAGAATCTTGTATTAGAATCTAGTATTTCAACGTGGAGAGTGATTCCCTTAGCCTGAGTAGTATATTTAATGGTTCATGTAATATAGAAGTTAGAATGACTCTTAAATGGATGTGTATTTTCAGAAAATAAAAAAGGAAAAGCTTTCCTTTTCCTATCCCACAACTTACAGGGAAAGCATAATTTGAGATATTGAGAAAAATACTTGGACATATGTATAAACATATTTAATGCGCAGTAGAAGCTTCACACTCTAAAAGCTCCTCTAGACGAGGTATCCAGAGAGGGAAGTTGAATATTGACATGACTGGGAGATGGAGTGGCCATCTAGGCAGCATCCTGCTGGGAGAATAGGTGCTGTGAGCTGTACAGGGCAGGGTAGCACTGGGCAAGGTGCTCGGACCTGGCTGCTGGACATCCAGAAGAGCTCCGTAGAGAGCATGGTTGGGTTTGCACTGGGTGTCCGGGTGCTTTGCTTCTCTTAAGCAGCCACTATTTCTTTCTGCTGGCTGGGAAAAGTGAGTCTTGTAGGTTTTAGCTCATGTGAGAAAATTTCTGCTTTCCGTCAGGATGGCCTTGCCTTAGTGCCCCGCTTCTCATTAACAGAACATGGAGAACTTGATGGACTCCTGAGCCCGTGTTAGGGGGTCTGCTCTCTTCATAAGGATCTCTGTGTTTTTCTCACCTTTAAAATACAGAGGTTGCGCTTTCAGAAAGGCAGATTTGGGTGTGGTGTGCACACTTATAATCCCGGCACTCTGGGAGTGTGAGGCAGAAAGATCACAAATGTGAGCTTAGAGTGGGTAAATCAATGAAAATCTGTCTCAGAAAAAAGGTGTGTGTGTACACGTGTGTGTCTGTATGTGGCTCGGTGTGACAGTTCTGAGATGAAGCTCTAATACTGAAAGGCAGAAAGAAGCCAGACAGCCACATGGGAATCAGTGGCTGCAGCTGGAGAATCAGCTGAGAGCCGGCATTGCATCCCCTGCCCGCCCCGAATGCCCCTTCCTTCCTGTGCCTCTGCCCCCGGCATGCAGCCACTCCAGCCGACAGAGCAGAGTGGAGACCAGTTATTCCCGTGAAGCTTTCTTTAAGTTGCTGGCTCTTGAGAAAAACAGTAGTTATTTTAAGCGACTAAGCTTTGGGTGGTTTGTTGTGAGTGGACTCCCTGGTGACCTGAAGATCTACTTTAGAGAGAAGGTAGCTTCTTCATGGGACGTCGGCAGCTGCTCCTGTGGCATAGGAAGCAACTTCATGTGAAACTGTTCTCTTGGTTTCGAAGGTGTGGAACTGAGTACTTGAATTATGGCAAGGAGAAGAAATATGATAGAACTCCCAGCATTACTGTAAACAGAGAAGAGAGGTAGTCAATCCGAGAGCAGCATTGTGTGGCTTTTTGGGTGCAGTATAAATGACCGAATCCTATTTCTTTGTCCGCTTACTCACTGGCCCCAAAGACTCCTGACTGTGGTGTCTCTAGAATGGAGTTAAGCACACTCTGAGAATCAACAACAACCAAACAGATAGCCTTTGTTATTCTCTTGAAAGACCATTTTTTCTTACAACCTACCTTTGCCAGTTTCCAAATATCCTGGCACCGCTGATTCAGTTGTGTCAAGAGTCACACTGATTACCTGCCTTTGGGAAATTGCTTTTCATTCTGCTCTTGGGACTTAGTTAGTAACCTTTTCATCTATACAGGTGCAGAGCAATTTGAGGTTAAATTTCCTGTCATCTTTACTCAGTCTACCAGATGAGCACTAAGTCTGATTGATTCAACCTCTGAAATACTTCTCCAGCCCTTTCCTTCCCCTCTGTGGAGCATACAGAGGATTAGAGAGGTTAATTCATTTTGTTCAGGGAGATGAGGTTTGTACCTGGCTTGCAAAGCTCATGTGTGTGAAGGAAAAGATGTGGAAAGTAGGAATTGTCATGTATTTTTGGTGAGAACATACTTTTATAATTTTTGTTTTTA